>DWHO01000019.1:0-35480 GCA_018247575.1 Eurytides lysithous rurik | reverse complement strand
CATTCCGAGCCGGTAGTAGCTTTCTCACGAACAAAATGTAAAAATTACGATTCAAAAGTGCTTGTAAAGGCCTATTTAAATAAAGATAATTTGATTTGATTTGATATATTATGTTGAAATAGAAGCCATGTCATTTCTACGTCGTAATAAGGAAAATGGATTTGTTCATTATGACATTAACCTTTGCAGTTGCCGACTTTACTTCATGGTCTCTCGGGACCGAGAGCTAAAGACTTGGAAAAAATTGAGGAGTGCTATTCCATATTGGAGGCGTATTTGGGGAAGAATCTCTACACGGCCGCAGACCATCTGACATTAGCTGACCTCTCCCTAAGCACTACAACTGCAGCAACGCAAATCATACATAAATTGGACGCAAACAGGTACTCGACGCTTGAAATTCTTAGAAATAGAAGAGAATATACAATATTATGAACGAGTCTCAACTTTTGCCCATTATATTTATATGATAATAAATAAAACATTTTTTCGGCTTTACATAACTAATGAGTAATGTAAATGCGAAAATGGGCTAAAGTAAATTCGGCTTCGTATTCATACGAGGTGTATTTGTATGTAACGTAAATTATAAATTTTTATCTTTTTTCTCAAGTACTATAAATTGAAAGGTGTCGGAAAATTAAAATGTCCGTTTTTGGGATACATGCTGTATTAAATCAGTGCTGTGTGTGTGAGTTGATTAGTTTTTACACAGGCTATATTCAAACTCAAGTGCTATTAAAATATATCCAGTGCCATTTTTTGACTGGTTCAAACACACTTGACATCTTTACATAACGTCTTTCATTATTTTTTAAATGATTAGTTAGAAAAAGAGAATCTCGCTCATTTACGACATTTCATACTTTTGTGTTTTAGTAATGTGTTATTTTAAATAACACTAATAACGTCAAAAGAAAACTTATCATTCTTCCGCATTTCATTTTATTTTATTTACGATCACTTAATTTCAATTATTACTCTCGTCTTTAATGAGCAAAACTGCAATGATTGCCTTTCCTTTGTAGATTTCCACGTACAGCAGATTGGCTTTCAAGAATGTCGGGTGAACAAGCATTTAAGAACATTTTGGAGCCAGGACTGACATTGTTGAAGAAAATGTTAAATAATCGATGGGAAAAAAATGAAAATGTTCATAAATAAATCAAAATATATTTTAATTTACTATAAAAATTAAAGTAAATCTATTAAGGTATTGGCATTTTAAATCTCTCATCTAAAGCTCCCACCTTTTTCCGTTTATTAATTTATTATAAATTCGGAGAGCTTTTACCACTGTATAAAAGCTATTGTCTCTGATATAAGAAATCGGATTAGTCAGTGGCCTCTTCTACAAATATCGCAGAAGTACTAACAATTATAATATTATGATTAAACGTTGCGAGATTTTTTTTTTCAAATTGTAATAACTTATGGTAATAAATACTATGTTGATTGAATGAGATTACAGATATATTTATTTTCAGAGTCATCTGTCAATATGGAGTATAACTGACATAAACACAATTAATAGCACTTACATTATTAATAATGTTAACTTTAAACTAGATGTCAGCACAATGCACTTTAAAAATAGAAACATAAAGTAATAATGTTGAGTAAATAATTTGTCTGATATTTAATAGCACGGAAGAATAATTTTAATCAATATTTATTGCTAAAAGTATATGACTTTTAGGGTTAAACTTTAAAATTCTTCTTTTAAAAACAAAATGTTACGTGTGCTCAGTGCCATCTAGTTGCAAAATTGTTAAAACCTTTTGGTATGACGTATAGTGTTGCCATACAACTTTCGAACTTAGGGCAACGGAAAATCAACATGCCTGGTTCAGATTTTGAATCGTATCGGCTGTTCCGAGTGTGCCGCGAGTTTGTGTGGCAGAAACGTGTACGGCGAAGTGCGGTCGACTCGTCGATGCGCAGCTGTCTATTTGCGCTTGTCAGTTTTTAGTTTTTTTTTCGAAACGCGTGTGTAAATAAACAACTTATTACTTTTCATTGCAAATAATGATGAAGTGATACAAGAGTTTGTTTAAAACGTGTCAATTTGTAGTGGAGCTAAAGCCTTCGAAACCGTAACCGCTTCTCGCAATGACAAGGGAGAGCACTCAGTTACCTTTAGAAAAACCAGAGGCAGTTAAAATGTTTTTTATTGCCTAATTGATGCCTCGGTTATATTTATAAGTGTTTTTTCATAATTTAAGGACTACTGTGGTGACATTTGAAAGGTTTTCGGTTCGACTCGATTAGTCGTCTACACGTTTGAAAATGAGTGTTATAAGTGGTTTGAACAAGGCTGACTTCAAGACAGCGAGTGATGGACTTTTGGAGCTTTCCGAGGAGAGGCTCCGAAGCATCATGCGCTCGGAGCCCATCACAGATGTCTACCATGTCGAACAGACACCCTTTGCAAGGTCAGTTACTTCGAAGTTCAACGAGTTATTTTTAAAAAGAACACGTTCACTTTTACGTTGTTGTTCTCTGTATCAATTTAAAAACATTATTTTAAAGTTCTTTAAGTCCTTATGTTGAGTAGCCCATAATCAGATGGAAAAAATGTAAATAAAAACGTTAAAACGGTTTTAGTTCCTACCTCATAAATAAGGCATTTTAACTAGGAAAATTGAGTATAAAATTATTGTGATCGGTAATTCTGAGCATTTGTTCATTGCCAATGTTGGCTTTTATAAGTACCCGGTATCAATAGACCCGAGAACTATGTGTCACAGACAGTTGTAAAACTTGCTATAATATGTTTTTAGTAGGTGTGAATACTCACGATTCATTGTTGGATGTATTCTAACTATATATATGTATACTTAGAATTAACAGGCTATAACATTTATCTTGGTGTTTGAGATAAACATGACTGATGGGCGTCAAGCACCTTGATAATATTAGATAAGATTGTTATTTTTCCTTTTGCAGAGATTACATAGAAGCAGGGAATTTTAATTTTTTATTGCATTTTCTAAATTGAAACAAAGAAAATAATGATGACAACTAGATTTTCTACGGCAATAATATTTTTTTCCTTCGCTACATTTGTTTTTAACTTTTTATTTGTTAAGTAAGAACAGTTTAACCATCTGTTTTTATCATTTAATTTTTAGTTGGTACTTTTCAAACTAATTTCACTATGTAACATATTTATGGTATAGCAAAAAAAGCACCTCTCTCAAAAAAATGGTTGTGTTATTTGTTTTGAATAATAATTTGATTAGAGTGAATTACAGTTGCAAGTACATTTTAATGTTTCAAACAAACCTATTATATGCATTTATTAGGTTTTGGAACAGTACACAATTTAAATGTGATTAATTATATTGCCTTTTTAGTTGTGAAAATGATATGTGTAAAAATGTTTTTATTTTACATATTGATGGGAGTTTATATTCTTCATATTATAAATTAACTGAATATGAAGTATAGGAATGGTTTTTTTATAGTAATGTAATTCAAATTACAATACAATTCTACTCACCTATCTAAATAATAAGTGAATATTATCAAAAATTATTTCGCCAGAACATTATTTAATTTGCAATCATTAAGGTGTCTGCTCTAATGCTCTTTTAATGTGAAGTAAACAAAAGACTTTAATGAGCTTTTATTTATAAGTAGTACAGCGAAATAGGAAATTACAATGGTTAATGATTGTGCAAAAGAAGCATTTTAATATAATAGATAAAAGATAGAAAGGCTGCCTTTTAACTTTTAATGATGTAAGATTTTAATTTTAAAATTTAATTGTAAGAATTGTCGTTTAAAAGCCCTATTGGTTCATATTTCTGCATTTAATGCAACACTAGTGTTGGTTAAATACATTTTTATATATATTGTTTTGATTAGACCAACATGCAGTGTACGAAGTTAGTAGCAAAAGTTTCAGATATGAAAAAGCATTGGAAATGACTGATTACCAGTTAATATGTCTTCACTCCATCAGCTCTACAATTTAATATGCTGTTATGAAAATGAGATAATATAAGTAAAATGCACTCCTCAGCATTAATATTTATTTCTACTATAGGTAATAAAGATATCCAGCAGTTCTTTAAATCTCTCTTACTTCTTTGGTTATCTTGTATCTGTAGATGCTTTAATATGGGCATAAACATTGGAAAGTTTAATTAAAATTGAACACTATAAAGTTTGTTAAACATTTGTATTAATAATAATAAACTCATAAGTATATATTAATAATTAGGTCATATTTATGACCAACCAATCTGATTTACGGTAAGTAAACAATTCTCAATGCTTTGGTTTCCATTATCATAAATTAGACATAAGCCGTCGTTTTTTCTGTTCACTCTGGACAAGAAACGAGCGCAGCTGTGAACCGCACCGCTACGAAAGTGAAATGCATCGATGAATCTAGAAATGGAGTCGTTACCTGACCGTATCAGACAGTCGATTCTCAATCTATACCATAGTACGAGACAGTGAGAAGGTTACTGGTGCTTAAGCAACGTTCCGTCTTAGGTGAAGTTCCATCCAAATCTGAAGCTCTGTATGGAAATTATTTCCGAACTCGGCTCTTACAAAATAAATTTTTCGCTCTCTTTATTGTTATTGCCTTTCATTTTCTTTTGTACGTAATCAATTAACACGTCTTCTAGAAACATGCGTGGCGATAACCCCGTTACGATTACACGCGTCTTAAATCAACATCAACTACGTGCTATTTATTTATAATTATATTTAAAATGTAATAAACATGAAGTTCAACAGAGACGAGATGGCGCATTTTAAACGGACTGCATAAATAAAGGAAATGCACGTTCATGTTTACGCCATTAGAGATGAGGAACGAGTAAGTTCAATTAGAAAATGACAATGAAACAACTATCTACAACCACGATGTACTACAAAATCGTCTGACATTACAATTTAGCGTTGGTAGTCTAATTCAGATATTCTTTTTTTCAATTTAGACAAATTTCGTTCGTTCAAAAGCTACCAACGTCTGTGCCACTAATTTAAGCAAGTTTCGCTTAACACATTTACGGCCTTTGTTCATGTCGTAAATGCAAATCTCTTGTTAAGGACTGACGTGAAAAAAAATGCTGTTGGTTTTCAACCCAGTTGCAATATTTGCATTAGCAGACTTGCGTTTTTCACAGTTATTTTCTTGTTCCAGCCGGCGTTATCACTAGATAACATATCTAAAGGTGTTCTGATAATGTAACATTGGGTTATAATTTTTAATAGAATCTATTGATATAGAATCCTATTAAAACTGTATTCATGCGTAATGATACGTAAAATTATCATTACTTACAAATTTGTGGTTATACTTTAATTGCCATATGACTGTGGGTTCGCACTAAAATCTATCAACACGATAGAGTTTCGGAACACATTCCATGGGGCCCTTAACAAATTATCCCACTGACCCTTAACTTGCTATGAAGAATATCACATACACCAAAATACGTACATGACAGTGCGAACAAATATTTGATCACCGTTTGGCGCAGATGATATGCTATCGGCCTCGGCGTCGCAGGTAGTGGGTTCGATTCCCACACGGGGCAAATATTTGTACGAACTACAAATATTTGTTTCGGATCTGGGCGTTTGTCCGCGTGAAATTTATGTATATAAAACGCCCTCATAACACAAGATATTTCTATCTTACAATGGGGGCAGCGTTTTTTAAAATACAACACACAAAAAATATTTGTATACTCACTCTTCACGAAACATAGACTTAACATGTATTCTATCTATGTTACATCGTGCAAACCCAAGGTAACAGATACAATCTTAACGCGTGAGGTGTGTGTGATTAGAGATTTTTTTTCTTCAATTTATTTTGTTGAGAATGTAATAGAAGATGGCCGGAAATTACACGCGTTCCTCCGCCGTTGTGTACCTATATATGACGTAATTGTACGTCAATACACCAATTAAGCAGCGGTGGAACAACCACATTAGCGACTAATTGCCATTAATTATTATGATGCAGCGGGCGACGGCTGGTTGGTGCGTTTGACAGAGGACTTTTTTATTTCGTTTTCATTCCTCGTATCAAGTTATGTTACGCTTTATTTTATTTATTGTTGTTTCATCCTTAATGGTGTGATGAATGAAAACACAGGACGCAGGACCTCTGTCCTTTTTTAACGCAGAATTGTTTTTAATTTTGTAAAACCAGTGAATGTGACTCGTTTTACAGAATTTCCTAATTTTTTATCGCTCTTGGACGGAATAGAAAAGAGAATAACAGTATTTATTATTCGCTAAACTCTATAAATAATATTATACCTTATGGTTTAATCAATGCTTCATAAACATGCAATCGACGTTTTTTACCCTTAGCTCGTACGAGTGATCTATGTAGTATGTGGTACCAATTTTTCTTAATTTGTCTATATCCACTGTGGACTAGGAAATTGTACATGAACAAGGTAACACTCCATACTTTCGGCCGAAATGTTGCTTCTCGTTGTCAGTAAAAACTACGCAACTGCGGCGTCGTATTAATGAAACTAATTGCTTATTGCGAATTCACACTTCATCTTATTGGCATACGGCAAAAATATTCGTAGTGCTGAAGCTTACTTCTAGGTGTATGAATACGGAAAACTACTGGACCATTGGCGTCGAAATGTTTATATGTAAATGTGGGAATTGCCTCTATGCCTCGTCGGTAGGGCGCGGAACGGACGGGCGTTTGACACGATTGTTCGGCTGATATCGAATTGGGTTAGCTCGTGCCGCTCACAACGTCGGATCGTTGCACCCGCGTTAATTAAATAAAACGTTTAATTTACCGCCGTCTGCATTACTCTCCGAACTTTGTCCTCAATTAACATTTGCTGCGTTTCCCTTCCAAAACTTTCCCACCTTGAACGCCGGCAACGCATTTGCAAAACGTTCGACGTTGCGAAGGTAAGCTTGCTCGTTAGTCCGTTACTCCACAAAAAATTAAGCCTTTTCCATTGATTAATATCCCTCTTAAAACATAAGTATGTTGCGATGTCTGTTTTTGGGAAATAAATTAACGGGATCATTAAGTCACAGGAATGGTGTTAAGCGACGCGTAACATCAGCGTAATCATCATCGTAACAACAGCGCCAAACAGAATTACGCTGCGCATGGTCTACCTCAATGTACCGGCAACATTGCCCTTTAAGTCCGGTACACAGCAATGTGTACCGGGCTTACTACTGCGTGGAGGTGGAATAGTTGGTACTGACCGAAACTCTGTAATAATGTACTACCACTTGAAACTAACTAATCGTTGCAATTGGCTTTTTGTTGGTGAGATTGCTCGATTGTGGTAAACGATTTGATAATCCCACTTGAAGTAAGCGCTCTTCGCCCGTGGCGCCTCTTTTCCCGGGAGTGCGGCGCCGCGATGGCACTTTTTGCCGGATCGCCGGCCGCGCCGCAGCTCAGATGCGCGCCTCCGACTTTCTACGGGCGAGCGGCCGCTGCGTTTTCACTTTCGTGGCGGCGGAATGCGGCCGGACCTCCGACCTCGGGTGACGCCTCCCCGCCCTCGCGGCCCTTCCACACCAAGCCTGAGGCGGCTCGAGATGCGCTCCGTTTGCTTATCTCCCCTTTTGCACTGAGATATCCGAGGATTTTGAAATCCTTTTTGCCTCAAGTTAGCGTGTCAGACACTCCGTGCGGTCTGCACGCAACTCACAGCTATCCCTCTTCCGGTTCCAGTTAAATTTCGTCCATCTAACCGCGCCAAAGTCCCTAAGCGGTTGCGGCTAACTCGACGGTGTCTAAATCAGTCGCAGGGTTAAGCGCTCGCGTTCGAATTAGCTTCGACACGCGGCCCGAATACCTGCGAACGGATTCCGGACGCCGGCCTAACCGCGCTAATATCTTATTCGTGTCATTAGTGCGAAATGCCAGCCGCTTGGCAGCCACGTTGCCGCGCGGCCGATGCACCGCACGGCACCGAAGCGGCGGCTAAATTCGGGCCCGTTGCATCACGCGTCACTTTCAGTTTCGTTTGTCACCCGGCTATTTCGGATGGCGTGTGTCGATTATTAGAACGCCATTTTTAGTGCCGCCGGTGGTCGCTCGCCACCCGGCGTCTCGCACCTCTATATGACTAACGCACCCGGCACGAGGAAATCGCCCGTCGTACGTTTTAGGTGCCGACTCAACCTCGCCATTTAAATGCATCGAGGGCTAAGAGTGGACACAATGAGGTTAGATGCTGAGTTTCAAAGTCAGTGTGCGAGCATGCAACGCAATGAGTCGCGGCGCAACGTGCAACTATCTCGACTTTGCGGAACGTAACCCGATATGTATAGAGCGGGGTGAAGTCGAGGCCGGCCCGTACGCCATACGCCTTTTCCGCTGCACAAAAAAGTTTTTTTTCAATTTCTTCGATCGCGACCCGGCTCCGTTTCATTGTTATGTTGGTTCGTAGCGAGTCATTGACCTCTTTTAAGGCGACCATACCGATACACAAAACTGTTGGTGTTTGGAGGACCACCAGGATTAATTGAAAACTTGTGGTATCCCTAACACATGCTTAGGTATAATCACACACACACTACGATCACGATATCAACTGGAACGGTATTCGACCGGACCTAGATCGCTATGGATATATTTCGACATACTGTTTTTTATTTAACGATATTTCGCTAGACCGTGTGATCCTTGTGTAACATCACTGCTGTCTCTGAGGCTCTCCGAGGTGTCCAGGTTGTGCAAACGCATCGGCCCACGTGGGCGGCGCTGGAACAATCGCGGGCCGTGTCGGGGCTAAGGCGCTGGACGGAATGCGGGCCGTCCCGGTGTACTTACAAATGCGCCCATAACGGTGGGCCAATGTCAACGCGGGCTCCCGTCGTCGTATCCGATTGTCTATATGGTAATGCGAGCGCGACCGTGTAGGCGACCAGTTCCCCGCGTCGGGTTGGGCCTCGCGCACAATCTGGTAGCGGCGAAAGTCTAGCCGACCTTCGGCGTCTAGATACGGCCCGAGTAGGCACGGAGGCTGGGCGCACCCGTTGCGATATCTGGCAGATATGTGCGAGATAAACATGGTTATGTCAATGTACTCTCGGCCACTGCGTGCCGATACTGGGTCGTTGACTGTACTCTGTCGCACCGTTGACGCTTAATGGTATTTACCACTTGACACTTAAAGCTCATAATCCCTGTTCTTTCACTGAGGCCTTGGAATCGACGCAACGATTGCACGCCGTGAAATTACTGCGGCGATATCATCAAGCAAGGCGGCTGTGCGTGGACAATATTTTTAGAAGTAGCCATCTCGAGTACGCAATAACGAGATACTATCATATCGGTCCGTTTGAGTGACTAATTTAAGAGCGAATGCTATGCTGTGAACAGGAATATTTCGCCGTCGTATCTCCATCGCGATTGCGATGTGTTGTGCTAGCATCCGACATTGGAATTTGATTTATCGAGTTTCGATTAATGAATTTACTAATAGGTGCGATATAGTTTGCTAAATTTTTTTGCTCCTTAGGCTATTGTCGTCCCCTAAAATTCCTATAGTTTTAATGTGAATAATATGTTATATTAATATTTTTATAATCTTCAATGTATATTCTCTTTATCCGAATCGCTGGTCAGAAATGGAACTAAATGTTACCCACTTGAATTTTGTCTGACTCAATAGGTAAGCCCTGATTGCTGTACCGATTTTGCTGCTTAACACTTTCACACAGCGAATCTGTGGTTTTGTTCCATAACCTCACCTGGCGATGAAAATCGTAGCTGCAGCAGTATGTCAACGAATCGTCGGCAATGTCTGACGTACATGACCCGGAGTTTGATTAAGCGTTAGCCTGATTCCGACGCATGATTCAGCCGGGTTACGAGAGCCGTTTATGATGTAACTCGCAGCCTCGGTTGATGCGAGCGCGAAAGCACTAAGTGTGACGTTCGAATCCATTTCTTATAAATCTTCATAAAAATGATCTTTATTAATAGTAGAAATTGTATTCGTTGGCTTGTCTTGGTTTCTCGTGGTGTCGTTGAAGCATGTATTTTATTGGAAGTAGGGGGCGCTAAGGTATTTTTTATCCCGTTATAACTTTTGTAAACGGGAGAAATTATACAAGATAAAAATTCATGCAAGCAAAGCCGCAGACAAAACCTCATGTTTTAAGAATTAAGCAGGCAGTAAAGGTTTATTGGTTACGTCCGGGGTTGGGGCTCTTTATCCATTATATGATATACATTTGTGCCCTATATCCGGCAAAATTCCGCGTTTTATTTGGGAGTTGGGAATCACTTTCTTCCCCGTTAGAGGGAAAGAACGTATCCTACGTATCCTTTACCCGTTGTTGTTGATAACCGTTGACATTGCAAATCAAACATGGCGGAGATTCGCGGCGCTTTAGGGGTAAAAATTCTACACCATTATTGACACGTCTGGCTTACGGTGTTTGCCCATCTGATGGATTCGGTCCGTCTGCGTGGTTCTGTTTACGCGCCGACCTTGAACGGGGTTCAGTGGCTCGTGCGATCTCTGTGCACACAGCATCGTCGCCCGTCAAACGCACCGCTTCCGGTGAACGTTTACATTAGACGGGAGTTATGAATGGGGCTGCGCTGAATCCGCACCGAATGTTTGCTATTGCGTCGTGTTTTCAATCTTTGAGTTTAGTATATTGACTAGCTAAAGTCACTTATACAATAGTCGGGAATAAAGGAAGAAGATTTTTTATCAAAAGGTAATTTACACGAATGGTCTTTAAAATAAAAGAATATTCGTAAATAAGCCTCGGGTAAAAACCGTTTCGTTTGATGGCAATTAAATATGTATATAGAATTAAAACGTGAACGATAAGTTTTCATATACCAAAGGAATGCTGTCGCGTCTACCTTTTGTCCGTTCGTCGCATTTCATTTATCGGCGCGCGTCTAATTCCGTGCTAATACGAACGCCAGACACGATGCGCGTGCATTGCGAGCGGCAGACGGTGTCGGCCGTAAACGGGCGCGTTATTGTAACATTCCCCCCGTGGATTTATCGCGCGTCGAGCGGCGCTGCGTAAATATAATTAGAGAGGCAGTTTATCACGGCGGTGGGGCGTCCGCTATCGCCGCCGTTAATCTCGCCCGCGCGCCCGACGGCTCAATCCGGCGTAGGGGCGAGCGGAATGTCACCGGCGTGGACGCGGATCCGCGGATGTCGGGGCGTCGCGCGGATCTAGCCGACCGTCGTCGCATCTCGCGGATCCCCGCTCGCTCCTCCCGCCCGGCATTGGTCTACGGGATTAGGCTTATTTACGATCGGGACAGGCTGGTTCGTATTAAACTCGGACGTCAAAGTTTGCGAACGGCGCCCAACCGCAAACATTTCTTGAATTGACATGTTAAATACTGCGCATTACCTTGTTATTTGCATCTACCATATAATTAATAATAACATTAATATAATATCATGGGGCATCTCACACATTGCCATCGGATCCCAAACTAGGCAGAGACTGTACTATGGTAATCAGACAACTGATAAACATACTTATATATTTTGAAATATAAACATATATAGATAATTAACACCCAGACACAGAACAAATACCTATGCTCATCGCACAAATATGTTGTCATGGATAGGAATCCAATCCACGACAGGCGACTGCAGTCAGGAGCACTAACCACTAAACCAACGGGCCAGTCAATTATCAATATTATACATTGATGCGTGCACATTTTCGAACGATATTATACGTGCTGAACAATTTAAAAGTTTTAAAAATGACACCACTTCTGCCGTGAAATACGTCTGTGATAATTGAAGTCGTCGTAAACATCACCGAAGTTTTAATTCTCTTCAACTTATGCATACACTCCATAGTCTTACAATATTATTGTGATGTAGGTATATTTGCGTACACTACTAGTCCGCATGCATCCCAGAAAAAGGATGGTCACGAGGAACCCTGAGGAGGCGGTTTAATAATTTTATAGCGGATAAGCTTTTTCCTTCCTCGAGCGTTCATCCATGGCTGGGGGTGGTCTCGACGCATTAGCATAAACCGCCTCCTGGCCCGGTCCATAGTACCTCGTAATAACCGTGCTCGATTAATGCGCTTTCGACTTTGGGAATATTTTAACCTATTCCATTGGTGTGCCAATGACGTACGCGGGCACTGGATGTCGTTTTGAGTCATAATCTCTCTGCGTGCACAGTTCTGTTAATATTTGCCGCTTTGCTCTAGAATAAGGACGTAGTAACACAACCTTTTTCATAACGTACTTATAAATAGTTTTATCGGTGAATTACCCTTTTTAAACCGTGCATATATTTAATCCCCGTTAGAAGTGTCACTCTTGACTTCTTTGTTGAAAATCCTCGTACTATGCTCAAGCGTGTATAGTCTGATGTAGTAAGCAGGTAGTGGTTTCGTTGTGTTCATTTGAATTTACTATTAAGCTTAATTAGTTAAGCGATGGTCGTAAAACTATTCTGTGATATATTATTATGATATCAACTTTGTCCGTGACCTTTTGCGTTCGCTATCGGTGTCGAATTTGATTGAATGTCATAGATTAATTTCTTAGATATATATCCCGTTTAGTATATCCATAATTCAGAATAAGCACTGTTGACTTCTACAAAATCTTTTTTATTATATATTCTATATAGATCGGTTTTCGATTATTGTATTACTTTTTTTATTTTCGATAAGTATTCCTAGTGTAATTACCATCAGAGTGTGGCAAGTGGGCATTTGATCTGATGTTATGGGCGTACGGTGACTCCCAGCTCGTCAGCGATCATATAAAAACTATCGACATTCATCTATTCGTTTTTTGCGATCGAAGCGTCCGCTATTGTTCGATCGAGCTCTGCCAACTCGATTGTCAATGTCTCGCCGCGTCCCGTCAGGAGTTCTTTGTTTAGCGACAAAAAAGCTCACCATCTCGGGCCTGACGCAATCGATCTGACCGATAATCCTGTCATTGGCTGACTCATAGGAGTAACCTTTGCAATGAGTAATCTTAACTTTCAAACCACAATTCGTCATATATTAATCGAAAAATTTGTTTTTGATCGTATTGTTAATTCAAAAACAACTTGAATGGCCTTGGTAGTTTTTTTTTCTGAAACAAGAGAGAATTAGCTCTTCTAAGACGTGAGAAAGAGCGACTTATGTCAGGTTTAAAAACCATATCTAATTTTAATGGAAATTCATGACAATGATCAAGACAATGTAGAATAATCACTATTAAATTTATTTTTTTATTGAGAACACATGTTTTTCTTTAAGAGGTAAGAGTACAATTGGTCATAAATTATGGAAGAATATCAATTATACAGTCTAAGTATAGGGTAAGGTTTATTAAACCATATCTCTGTGAATACCGGTAACTCAATTTCACAGTGTCATGTTTTCTTGTCACAGTGGGCATAAAGATCAACATTAGTGCCGTAGTAAGGCGTGATAAAATTAATCCGTGCTCTACTAATGACACTTACGGGTTCGCGCCTCATCCGCTCGGCGGCGGTAATGAACCGCGCAGACATTCCTGGGGCAGGCTGAAGGCGCCCGAGTTCAACGGCCTTGAGGCGTGACGCGCTGAAAACGGCGTCGCGGCCGTCACCGTCGAAAAACTGCGCTTCGTCGTAGCAGTGCCGTGTGTTAATGGAAACGCGTTGCCATCGCCCGTGTCTTGGTGTTTTACAGCGGTGCTTCGTATATCTCCCGGATTCGTGCTTACCTCGACGTTTTCATTCTTATAGACGGTGTGAGGCTATAGTTGCCTCAATCACGGGTTTGGTTCTTTGGTTCTTAGTCATTTTCTGTAATATTGCAGCTAGTCTTGTGCTATCTTCCTGATTCGAAGAGCTTTTGTTCATCTGTGTCTATCTGTGTCTTTGTTCATCATTCATCCTTATCTCGACGTTTTCAATGTTTTAGACGGTGTAGAGTAAGGCTATAGTTTTTTTTAGGTTTGTTGATAGATCCACGGTTTTTTTTAAATCGATAGCCGATGTGTGATTCGTATGATTGATCCTAGGCATTCTCTTTAGTATTAGAGCTTTTAGCTCTATATCGATTCGGAATTCCTATTTTATCAGACTTAGTTTCAGAGGAGAATTTCAAATTAGTTACTTTGGGGCTATATTAAGCCGTCAGTGTCGTATTTCCATAGGTCGCTGCAAAAGGATTTCGTCACCAGTCACCCTTCGCCCTCGCTTTCGTTCTTTATTAATGAATGTAACCCGAACGCGTGTCTCTTGCCGACTTCGAGCAGCCCACGTGTTGAATAAATTCTGGCGGAGGAACTCGGCAACGGGACTGGATGCCTGATCGCTTAATGAGGTCTTCACAGGAAAATGTGTATAATACTTTTTGGCTGATGAGTATCTGACGGCGACTTGAAGCTTCGGTGTTAGACAATAGATTTTTGGTACTTTAATCAAGATCTACGTCATTCTAGTTCACTATTACATTCAATGTATTTTGCATATTATGTGCAGATGATACGATAGTTTGTGCATAATAGAAATATTACACTGCTGTAATAGTGCTAATGGACAAGGTTTCTACAACTAAATATAAGCAATAAGTTTTTACATTTAATTTTGAGTTACAAATTACAGTTCGTTATTATGGTACAAGTATAAGATGAAAGTCATCTTGAACGTCTTTACCGCGTTCAAAAAATTTGCTCAATTTTACGCATCTCAGGGCAAAAACATTTCACGCTTAACACATTGCTTTTTCTCTGTTACTATACGATACGATATATTACTGTTATGGTTATCTTTGATTTTTTATTAACGAACGATATCGTTGTTTTCATACCTATTGCTAGATGTTTGAAGGCTGTCTTATTTGAATTTATATACGTCACAATATCGATATTATTAGATTACATTAAAAGATGACGTTGCCGGAAATTTTAGCTGAATAGTCGCGGTTTAGACAGTTAATGAGGCTGGTTAACACTTGGATTGATATATTTACTTTTCGTCGTTAATTTCGATCTTCCGGTGGTTCCGGTCTTAGGGGAATCCGACAGGCGCACGAGATAAAACAGCTTCCCTAGTTGCGGTGCGGCGAAATGTGCGGCGTGTCAAAACAGTCTCGCCTCTCGCTCTCACTTCATCGGGTGTCGTCGTTCCGTCCCTGTCGCGTCGCTTCGTAAGATTTGGGGATGCGCACGCGTCGCGGCCAAATGCAGTGTGTCGCGGGGCAACAGATGCGCGGATAGAGCCGCCGCACTAATATGCACCGGAAGCCGTCAATTCCGACGCCGCCGCTAAGCTCCGGCCCGTAGGATGCGACCGTCGCCCGGGAGGAAGCCGTGATTTACGGCCTTCATTGTTTTGTGTACGAGATAACGCGCGTCCTCATTCGATTAAATGCCCCTTATCCTAATTAACCGGAACGGGAATCGTTCCGAAACGGTACTGGAGTGGATGTCTCCAAAGCCTTTATCTTTTTTCCCAAGCCGTCAGCTTTTCCATGTGTTATGTTCAAATTTTCTACGTCAGCGATGACTAACTTGCTTTTGCACGAGATTTACTTATTGAGATCTATGTTTTAAATGCTAAATAAATACCATACAGTATAATGATACATTTAATTTAAATAATAAAATAAATTCAGGGGCTTAATAAGTGCTCCTTATTCTTATTACTAAACCATACTCGCTTATGGTGGTAGAGTACCCCTGTTTGTGATTCCTGCTTATACCGTACTATCACAACTTCAACTGTTTGTTAACGTTGACAGGCGTGGGTGAAGTTTTATTGGGGTCGCTTGTTGGTATGCGATTAGAGCAATCGGATACGATCTCATTATCAGATTTCATAAGAGAGTGAAGCCGCAGCATCTGCCGCATTCCCCTCCCTCTATTAAATCGTCACCCTTTCAAAATGACATTTCCATTTAACGCATTGGTGCGGACAGTTTATGTTTTTGAAAAGCCCCTCACTGTTGTCACAAGTTGCGTATATCGAGTAAAACAACCAAGTAAAAGTGAGAAACTAGGAACGTTTTACGACTTCGATGAGGGCTCTCAGTTCTTAATGTAAATATAATCGAAAACGTCCGATATCAACATTAATAATTCACCAACGTTTCCATTCGAACTCGGTTCGGTCAAGTCAAACGTTACCTACGCTTCGGACGGACACTTTCTCGGGCGATGCGACTGCCGAAGTATTGTTTATGAAAAGCGGGTCAGAAGAAAGCGATGGAGGGGACGGCAGGGCCGGTGTGAGGGGGGGAAGGGAGCGTACGGTCACTCCGATATCTCCCGGTGAAGAGGTCACGGCCATTACGAGCGAATCGGCTGAGAACGGGCACGTTTCGTGAACTTAGATCGCGATTTGCCCAACGTAGACGTAAACACGGTCCGCGTACGTATTCCGTGCGCGGCCAAAGGCGATTTTCACTTTTCGTTCGTTTTTCCACCGCTAATTGGTTCCATCTCGCTTCGGATTACATCGCCCCTCGAAGATAATCGCGAGCTAATTGACATCGTAAAATTACTGTTTTCAAGAATTTTACTGCTTCTAATTTTGAATTTTAATCAATAACTATTATAGTAAGTTTGTAAATAACTATTAACTATTATGTCGACTGTATGTAATTCGTATTATTACTCCAGAGTAATAACACTTCCCAATCCCCAGGAATATTGATTTTTGATCGCTTTTATTTGAAAGTGTATCGTTTGTCATTCTCTTTATTGAATAGGAGTTATAACCTGATCGGAATATTAAAAATGAGAAAGATTTATTGTTGCGGAAAACCTAAAAAGTTTACTTTTCTGTCAATTGACTGCAAGGAGGCTGACTGCAATGGTTCGCTCCGAGGATGAGAAGGTGGAGTTCTTTTTTTTTGGTCAGGCTGTATGTATAGTTGATGACGTGTGTTCGTCCGTCCGCGGGCGTGTCGAATGGGGAATGCGTTTGCGAAGCACGGCCGACGTCGGGCCTCCTCGTGTCGCTCGGCCGGTGCGACGGATCGCAAGGTCGTTGCAAAATAACCATCGCGAACGACGGACGTGTTCTGATGCGTATTCCACTCGTTAATTTTAATTAGCGTTTCGCGTTGCCACCGACCGTTGCGCACCTCGTTTATGCAGCAAGGATGCCTTGCGAAATATTTCGCCACGATGAAGAAGAAATGGTCGCAGTTGACTTAGTTGACTTGGTTATGTGTGACTGGCTGCCTCAGCCGAATTCAGACCGTTTTCATTATACATATATCTTAATAAATACTTAATGAATTGAGATAAAACAGTCCAGTTTTAAGTTTAAGAAGCATCTGTACAGCTGTTATTAAGATTTTAGGAAACAGACAGACGACATTTACATTTTTATTATGTTATAGATATTTTCAAAGACAGCACTTCCCTAGATTGGGAGCGATGCTTGGGTAAATCCTGCCTCGGATACGACAGCGCTGCAAGTAGTTCTATCACAAAACTTTGTTATGTTCTACGATCTAGTTTGACATAGATATATCTTATCTCTGTATAACGATAGCAATGCACAGAACAAGTAGTTAGAAACTCGCTTACCATTAGGCTTATAATTTGCTCGTCTCCTCATTAGGGAAATGGCGTAAATCAAAAGTATTTATATCCTTGTTCCTTATCCGATAAGTGAGATAACTGGACGCTCATTCGTCTCAAAAGAAACAAAAATATGCCCGCAAAAGGCACTACTTGCTATCACATTTTAATGAAATACATCTCGGATTTAGATAAAAGCTAGATTAGTTGATGAAAGAGAATTCGAGTGCGAAGTTTCTATCCCGTCTTTTCTATGGATAAATTGGATCGTGAGATGTTCACAAACAAACAACTGTTTGCACCGCGCATATAAAGACATCGAAACCTGTAACGTCGGGGTGGTACCGCAAAAAGCTCCGTTGGAAAAAATGCGCGGAATCCACTCGACGCAACACGCGTCCATCGATTGGCTCGTGCTCGTGATGTTGAACAACCGAAGTGCACGCGGAACTAACCGCGTGCTTGTATCGGCCCTATCGCGGTCCGAGCGTGTATCGTTCGTTTATCGGTCGGCCACCGTAATTGGTCCTTATTTAGGAGTCCTCCCGTCCAGTTCCGTGTCGTTGACGTCGCGCGCCCCGCAACGAGGACTAATTGGCGTTGTGGCCGTTCCCTTTGTCGTCGGCCACGACCACGACCACGTCCACGTGAGCTTATTAATGGTTATTAGCAGTCTGCGTGCGCGTATGTCAAAGTTGCAGCGTGTGTGTGTGTGTGTGTGTGTGTATAGTGACATTTGCGTATTAACGTTAGATGATTTACTTTTTAAAAAGGAATTTGAAAGGGTTTTTATAAAAGTGTGTTCTGGGCTCTGTGTCGCATTGTTTTAGGACAAATAGGAGAGGACTTGTTGCGTTAAAAGTTGCTACAAAAGTATCAAGTATATTTACAAATTGATAGTCGTATCTTCTCAAATTAAACTTAGCACCCAAAGAGAGAAATCAACACCCGACGGATCAAAAGATCATTTGTTACTCAACCATCTATCACGAACGTAACGTGCTGAGGGACCTAATTTAATTAATATGCAAATGGTGACAAGTAAACAAATGAAACACGCGAACGCACGTGGGTCGCGCCCACGCGGCCGCCGCGCGATAAATCACGGGCTTTCTGTCCGTCCGCGAACCTCTTGTGTCGTCTTAACTCGTAAAAAGAGCTATGCCGATTCTATGAGGCACTTAGTCGCGAATAATCAGCTTCAGTCGCGACGCAGTGTGATAGAATATCTCCAGATTTAGAGCTACATGTTGAGACTTTCGCTGTATATCCTTTTGTACTACTTTTGTATACCGTAAAAGATAAGTACGAATGGCTTCAGATGAATGTTGTTGTACACCGTTTATATCATAATGTGAGTAATGAATATTATTTATTGCTGGCGGAATGAGTTTAATGCTACAATGCAAATCGGACTTTTTATCAGTAAACCTCACGCGCAATCGCAAAGCTATTACAGGAATTGTGTTGAATAACTAAAGTGTATGATTGGTTTTAAAATTGCATTATTATGGTCGGTTTGGGTGCCGAGCTCGTTAAATTTAATTTTTCAGCGTTATTCGCTCTCGTTATTAAAATTAAACGGAGCCCCGCGTCGTGACCGAACGAATCTGAAACGACCTGTTGCCGGCGCTCGTTTTGTAACTTTCCGCGGCAACTCTGCGAGATCTCGTTCGTTGGAGAGGTCTCAACGCGTCCTCCGTACCACGGCTCGATTGTGAAATGTGGTACCTTATTGGTTGCGACGTGACACGCCGAATACGGATACGTTTTTCAAATTGTGATGTAGGATTTAGGGCTGCGAGAGGATAAAGGCAAAAGAGATGTATATTGCATACGCAGGTGACTGCTCGTGAATTTAATAACGGACTTTTTTATTAGATGCAGTGAAAATATGTGGAAGTCGGTCACATAAATAACCGTCTTTGTGGCCACACAACTATACTGAAAGCATTGGTACATTCGTAGAGTCGCTGGCAATAATGTGGTACCTATTACTAGACTTCGAAATGAACTTACTTATAACTCATGTCACATAGCATAGCGTCTCAGTATGGCTGCTTTCGCGAACGCAGTTTTCGCGCATTAATTATGCAGATATCTCATAACAGTGTGAACGTTACGAAATCCGTTGCATCGGCATAATTGCGCGGGAGTGTTGCCAAGTGCGGCCCAGCGCCTATCCGTTCTGAATGGGAATGCCGATTTGACAATGACTTAGTGCCACATTGCGCGTTCCGCTCATGTAATATTCAATAGGAAGGCGCTGGCCACCACCATCGTCATTTGTCGAAGGGTATTCTCCGAAAAGTATAAGTCAAATCAAATCAAAATATTTTTATTCAAATAGGCCTTTACAAGCACTTATGAATCGTCAATTTTATTTTATCTCAGTTCGTGAGGAAGCCACCACCGGCTCGGAATGCAATTCTGCTGAGAAGAGCCGGCGAGAAACTCAACAGTTGTTCTTTTAAAATGTCGTTACAGTATTACCTTAATACAATAATATCTATCCCACATACGAACCAATCAACTATATTCTACGCATTTTGGTCCACCAAAAGCTCTTGCACAGTATAATAAGATTTATGTAATAGATTATTTCTAATTTTAGTTTTAAAAAGCTCAGATGGTAGATCCAGGACATCTTGTGGAATTTTATTATAAGTATATGCATATACTCAAGCCATGAAGGATTTTTTAACCTTTTGGAGACAAAACACTTTACAAGCTTATTGAGTTACAAGCTCATTCTTATTTCTAGTATTTACCACGTATTCGTCACTGAGTTTCAGAAAAGTATAAACATTTTGTTATATAAAGTTATTATGATTTTTTTTTATTATTTGATACTTTCTTCGTTGAAAACTTTTCCTTTAATTTGAATTGTGACGAGATACATTAATAAATAATGTTAAGCGTAAGTTCTAGAAAGAAAACATGTTATTGTACGAATTTATGATTGGTGAAAACTAAATTCTCTATTTTATTCTGCTCAATTGTTTAAGCTCGAAGAACAAACAGGCCGGGTAATAACGGTGGATTTTGCAGCATCTTTTTATATTTTGTCAAGTATCTACGACAACGACTAACAAGATGTCAAATTTGCTATTAACATCTAATTTTAAATACGACAAGTGGAAAAACGTCTTTATTTTATATTACATTTCCAAGGAATACGAATATTTTCTTCTTAATCTAGGAATTTCATTAATTTTTTTTTTCGGAGCGCTTTGAGTTTGTTTCAGTTAAATTCTAAGGAGTAATCATGACAATAATTAAATCAAATTTTTGATTTTAATCAGTATAAGTACTGCTTATAGAGCTTATAAGCAGTTATAATTTTAAAAATTTACTTTCATCGATAATGACTAGACTATTTTATATAATTTTCAGGGAATTGGCGATATCTTCAAATTACAAGTTTTTCATATTTTTGTTGAAATCGTTTTCTTTATATGAACAAAGATTTGATTCATATATATCTTCGATTAGCAAAGTAGTGGAATCATTTATACGTAATCTGGTAGACATATAGGCACCGTTGTATGTCTACCTGATTACGTCGACGTTTAGGCAACTATAAATAGGCTATTCCAAATAAGTACGCTTAAATAAGTATGCTTCTCTTGTATGTACAAAGCTACATCACGAATAAGGTACAGAAATTGCATCTGTAATAAAACCGGTGGTAGTGAAATATCCTCGTACACTACAATTTTAGTTTTCGAAAATCGAAATTTTTGATATTTCAAAATGATTACGATTTTATTTTAAAATATTTTGGACATAACATTCATATCTAAAGAATAGAACGTTTCGAATAACTTGTGCGTTGTTCGGATTTGGTGAGGTTCAATTTTAATTGACACTTATAAACAACAGAAAAAAGAATAAAGATATGAGTGTGAAAGGTCTGACTCCTCAGTCGATGACGGCTGATAGAGGAGTATGGAAGAAAAATACATGTTGTGCCGACCCCACCTGGGATAAGGGCAGGAGAAAGAAGAAACAGCAGAAATTAGTACCAACTATTTCGATAAGCAATATAGAGTATATTAGTAACTTCCTGCCTTATTCAGTTTTCTATGCCTAGAGGTCGGTTATCCAAAGAGACTAACTCGCCCACCTAACTTCGTTATTTACTTTTCCATGACAAGAGGACGGTTGATTGGAGAGGTTAAATTGCTCTGACTTTCTATTCTAGCCAGCTTATAAGAGTTCACACAGCTCGTAGATCGGTTAAACCAGACATAGCCCCGATTCTTTTTGGAGTTCAAAATTGTTATAAAAGATACATCTGACGGTGGTAGAGCCACGCAGCTGTTCCCGCTGCTGAATGTGCCGGCTCTAACTGGAGAGCTCTAAGTACTACGACCTCACATAAAATCGGCGTAAGGTGGAAGTGTTTTTGCTTCGGCGTTTCGTCCGGTGTGTAAAGTGGCCGGTGGCTCCCCCCCCTCCTTAATCGCTTCACCCCCCTACCCTTATTCCTATTCCTATTTTTAATGAAGTTTTTGCCTTTAGCCTATGCGGCTCTATAAAGCTTCATCGGGCACCGCACCCGTGGGAAGGCTCGTTCCCACGGGTTGGATAGACCCTACATATGCAGGATCACGCATGAGGACATGCGTGATTTATTTCCAAACAAAATTTGGGGATGTCGCCTACGGGCCGTCGGGATTCGGTTTGCGGACCGGATCGCGACTGCCGTCAACTGAGATTATCAAGCGGTAGGGAGGAGGTGAGAACCCCCCGGGACGCGGATGTACTTTAGTGTACGCGGAAGTGTGTTCGCCGTGCTCAGGGTGAATAAGAAGCCTACACGTGTGTGTATGATAACCCTACATGTTATATGTAGAGTAGTGTGAGAGATGTGTATGTATGCCTATTTGGCCGAGTAGCTCCATATGGCGTTTATGAGCGTCATATGCTCTAACATAGCTCCTAACCGTTGTTCGGGGCTGGACGCGGAACGGATTTTTGACGCTAGGGATTTAAGTTCCCCGACGTCGATTTTAGAGAGTAGGCCGACCACGAGGGCCAGAGCGTCGGTGATGCTGGGCTCTGCGGTGGCTGCGGATGGCGGGTAGGATGTAGGCGCGGCGGGTGTAGACGCGGCGGGTGTACGACGTGGCGGTGGAATCGCGGCGAGAGTGGGCGCGACACAAACCGGCGGTTCCGGCGCGTCCTTCGCTCTCGAGCACTCGGTGGAGCCGTGATCCCCCGTGCATTTGACGCATCTGGGGGGAGCGTAACAGTTTAATGAGGCGTGGCCATAAAGTTGGCAGTTATGGCACTGGGTGACAATGCCGTTGCGACGCGGTTGCTCGACGTTTATGCCGGAGAGCAACGGCGTCGCAACGGCACACCGTCTAAAGATTAAAAATGGCCTTACCCTCGGGGGTAAGGGCCAACTCGGTCGTTATCAGGTCCAAGGGGACCCGACTTCTGGGGTGGTGGATACGGCGGACGTTCGTCACCGGGTATCCCTGACGTTTGATGTCGGCCTTGGCATGGTCGACATCGAGCTCTTTCGGGATGCCCCGAATGACGACACGTAACTTACGATCCTCCGGAAGGGAGTAGACCAGCCGGTCCAGCTGATGCTGTTCTTTTATTTTCGATACACATCTCAAACATGACTGAAGCTATTGGACATATTTTAGTTATTAAGTAGAAGAGACTCATTGTAAATGGGTAGATTTATATATGAGTAGAAGAAGTTATTTTATTGGGACTCTTTTGCCGAGTTCACTTGGGTTAGTGCCACTGTATTACCAGTTATTCTATCGAGCTGTTATGTTTAAATACTTCGTTGTAGTACTTCGTTCGTTTACCTTACCTTCGTGTTTCGGTTCGAAATACAGATAACACAATAGGTGACGAACAGCAGGGCGCGAAACAAGTTCTGCGCGGCATTGCCACGTTATGACCACCACCAGTAATTCCCTTCAAAGCGGACCCTTAAGTCTACTAAGGTACAGATATATATATATATATAAGAAAAGAAGTCGTATGTGAGATAAGAAGTCATCAATTTCTCGGTTTTCACTTTTTCTTTCTGATGATGTAATACCCACGCCCGTACTCCGTACTCAAGATTTTTCCCACGTGATAATAAGAATCATAAACACGCTATTGTATTGTATTAATTTATATTAACTGGCCCAGCAATTGTTTTTTTGTTATATTTTGTTGGTTTCTTAGGAACTACAAAAAGGACTGAGATAAAACATTTTACCTTTAAGAGGAAGTTGTACAATGATGTAAGTTATTACAACATTTCTTCACACGATTTTGATAATTTTCCTCTACAACTTCGTTTGAGTATAGACTATATTCTAGCCTGTTATAAAATAAAAAAGTAAAATCAACAAATTATCATGTCCGCCATTTTAAATGTCGAAAATATCGTTGTATACATTATGTTACTCTGTATGACGATTTTAATGATTTCTTGATTCTCATTATCCTTTAATAATTATAAAACTAATAGTGTTTCATTTGTTTTTTTTTTATTTGTTCTTCGATACCGCAAGAACGGATAAACGGATTGGTACGATTTAAATTGAACGGATGAATCTGAATATTGGGGCTAGATAACGGTATCGATTATTCAATCCGAAAATATTACAAAAAGAAAGAAAAAAGTGATAAGAAACATAAAATCACGAAAACGCAGATAATGCTAATGATAAATAACGACGAGTACAGAGTTGTTTTAGTTGTGGTAGAATAAAGTAATGCATTTCAGCCATTTTCAGGACAGTAGTGTAAACACATCGTCGAAGCGACGTTATATAATCAATATAACCCCGAAATCGTTGGCGGTAAATCGTATTCTAAAATAATATGCCAATTATTGCCTCAATCTTCTCAATCGTACAATGCCGTCGCAATTGGTTTTTCCGATAATGAGATAACCAGTTTCAAAATTCCAGATTTGAAAAATATTTGGTATTTTGTGAAACTGGTTATAGCGTGTCGAGGTGAACAAAAAACGCATAGTGTCGACGACGAGCGCTCAACGTGGAAGAATTTTTCAATATATTTCAATTCACATTACAACCCTAATAAGAAGAGTACAGGTGTTTGTTTTAAATTAAAAAAGAAGAGGTGAAAAAGCTCCTTCGGTAAAAATATCTCGTATGACGCACGGACGGTGGACAAAGTTGTATGTGATTATATGAACGTGGCAAATTGTACACTGTGATGCTGTGACTCCCATTCACAGATGCGGTTTTAAATGATGTAACAATTTAAATTCGAGAACACGCGACGCGATACCAGACGAGGCCAACGGGGAAAAATTGCGGAGTAACTATTTCGTTAAAAGCTTTTAACATAATGACACGGAATGGCAGAGTGGACAAAATTATGCACACATTTCTAGTGATCAATAATCTAGCCGTGCTTGATTAGGCTAGATGTCAAATACGGCCTAACTAGTATCTAGAATTAGAAGCAGCCTTGTTCTTTTCTATTTATTGCAATGCATAATAAATATTAATTACAAAGAGCTGACTCAATGCCGTTGGGCATTACCTTCCAGTCAACACGGGAAGTGGAGAGAATTTATGGTTGGCGCGATAAGAGAAAAAAACTAACCACTTATTTTTACACTATATTGCGGAAGAAAAAATAATCTAAATATAGTATTTATAAACTTATAAATCCAGATTAGACCACAGAGTTCTCTATTAATGAAATCTTGCAATAAGTTAACAACATAGATAAAAATTATAGACAAAGAGTAGTATGAATGTTAAGTAAAAATTGTACAGCGTTCAACGAAATTAAATAGTGTACACACGCATATTCGTAAAGGTGTACGCTATTTAACATTTTTTGTTTTTAAATAAATCTAAAAACACCTTCAATATTCATTTCCTGCATTCATCTCTAAATTATAAGGGCGTTGACAACCTGACATGCCTGAATAACAATAAAATTTAAATCTTACAAATAAACTCTTAAAATAGTTTAATCGTTTAACAATTAGCGGAGGATATCGTGTATCATATAAAAGAAACGAAAACCTTTTGGCATATTACACTAATATTAGCGCATATACGTTCATGTATAGATGGTTTGTTGTTTAAGGCGAACATTTTCGAATAAGTTAATTTAATATTAATTAAAAGCTTATCGGATTCTCTGAATGCGGAAGTAAAAGTGAGCGGACTGAATGTTGTCGCTTGACAAACACTACTTTAGTAGGAAACGATTGTGACTCATAGATTCGCACTAGAGCAGTTTGAAACATTTCGGACAGATGTGCGACTCATAACACCAACTAAAACACCAGAGAACACTCCGCAGTCTTTCGAAACATAGCTTATATTGCAACGAGTGACAATCGGAACAACTATGTACGTGCAACCGCAAAAGATTTATATTCATCTCTTACGGACTCTACATCCGGCCTCCAATTCAAGGATTGCAATGAAAATATAATTGAACGTCCTCCGCGGCGGTGCGCATATTTTTTTTATTATGGATTATCAGCCAAACGAGCAAGAGGCTCACGCAAACGATCACCGCCGCCCATGGACATTCGCAACATCAGAAGACTTGCAAAGACTTGCTTGCCTTTAAGGTAGGAATAAGCTCTCTTCTTGCAGGACCCTAAGTCGTATCGGTCCGGAAGTACCGTTGATGCCAGCCGAGTCCACAATTCCGCGGTGCGTGGCAGGAAGTTACATGAATACCGCAAGGTGGTGGAATGCCAACTATCCAGGTGGTATGGCTGGTTGCCATATATCAGACATTGTCTTGTGCGCGTTCCGCGGTAGACGGCAAGTTTTATTTTCATTGCGATCTTCATTCGCGTAACACGGACGGGGCACCAGTCAAGGTCCGATAATTATGATTGTACTAAGCGCGATACTCACTGGCCCAGTTGTCAATGTGTCGCTGATAAGTTTGATGCGATGATTATATGTAGCAGCCACCTGGTCTGTGTCAAGTTCAGAAACGCCTAACAACTGATTTTATTACTAAGACGTATGTGATTGCATCGGTGTGTTGTTATCTATCTACGATTCGCGAGTCTGGTAATGATTGCTTCGTATAAGCGTATAAATATTAACTTAATAAAAGTTTTCAAAATTCCTTTAAAATAAAAAAGTCTCACGTGATAAGTGTGCTTTTACGGTGGCAGAGCCACGCAGCTGCTGCCACTGCTGAATGGAACGGCTTGAACCGGATCAGTGGCACGACCTCACAGAAAATCAGCGTAAAGCAGAAGTATTTTTGCTTCTGTGTCGTCCGGTGAGTGAGGTAGCCGGTGGCTCATCCTCTCCTTCCACTCCCTACCTCTACCTCCATCCAGTTTCTTCCTTCCTCTCCCGCACCCTCTATCATCCCCTCCTTCTCACTCCTCCCTTCTGCTTCCAAAATCCCCCCCTTTAAAGGCTGGCAACTCATTTGCATTTTCTGTAATATTTCAAATATCCATGAGCGGGGGCGATCGCTTACCATCAGGTGAGCCGCTTGCCCGTTTGTCAGCCTAATACATAAAAAGGACGTTTTATTCTAAAAAAATACATGCTCTCTCTCTCTCTCTGTCTCTGTCTCATTTAATCCAGACGCAGATGATATTACTGATTGTCTCGGTATTCGAAGTCGCGATCTAGGAAATCGGAGCGAAAATTTTATTAAATACTGGTGGGAAGAACAGAAAAAAATATTTTTAACTAACTGGCCCAACAGACGTTATTCTGTCGTTTTCGGCAATTACCTCGAACATTACAGAATCTATTGAGATAAAACTAATATAAAGAAGCATATGTATGCATCGATACAGATATAACTAGCTATTATATAAGTTTTACCAACATTTTAGATAACATCATACAAACACATTCCGAGTTTACCGGTTTTTAATATTACTATAGTGCTCCTGACTGCAAAACCGAAAGTCGTAGGTTCGATTCCAACCCAGAACAAATAGCTTGTACGTTGAGTGGATGTGGAAGTATGCGTTTAAAATGTACAATTATGCACAATTATACAATAATGCCTAACTTGCCATCAGATGGCCATGTGCGAGATGTCTAAATAAAATAAAAAAAGAGACATGCAAAGTCGAGAGTAGCAGCTAGACATTGACACAAATTTTATCGACATCAGTTTGGACGTACCGATATTTAGTTGACAAAAACGGACATCAAACTTTATTTTGTACAATTTGGTTATAATTATACTAGACGCCCTGTGTTACGAATCTACATCACACATATTATCTTTGCTTCTACATCGACTTAAGTATAATATCTATCAACATGTGTTGAAAAAAAATTCATTTACAATGAATACAAACAAATTGACGCTTTGAATTGGCTTAGTTTAGCGCTGATTTTGTGTCTAACTTAGTGGGCAAATGAGTCAGCAAGGCGACGGTAGCTAGAGCAGTCACGTCTGTCGGCCTACAGCCCAGGTCAAGGGAAGCCACGTTCAGCCTTATTGTTGAACTACACCAACTTATATCGTTGTTCTTATAATCCAATTCAACTTGAAAAAAAAACTTCTATTACAGAAGACAATTGAGAGAACTATTTTACTTGAAAAGCGTGCGTAAGCGTACATACAAAGAGATTTGTACTTCCGACTACGGTAAATCTTTTAAAGTTACTTATTGAATAGAACTAAGAAGAAAATTATCTCTTATTAAATTTCAGAAGTCACGTGGATGCCACGTTGATATCGTTTGATTACACCACGAAAGTTTATCGCACTTTTTTGACATCGAATATTAGAAAAAGATGCGAAACCACATTAATTAATACAAAAGCAGACAAATAAGATTAATTTTAAACCAAACATAATATTACAAATAGAAGTTTTAGTTTAAGTCCATCTGTGTAAAAATCTAATCTATACTTTTACATAGACGGACTTTTGGTACAATATTTGATACTGTATTATATTACATTTTTTATCTAAATTAAAAATAAAATCAGAATAATGGACCACTCTTACTAAAATCGGAGAGTTTTCAAGTATAAAGAAGATAACATTCTAAATATCTATTGACTCCCTATAACTCTATTCATCACTATAACTGTGCTATTTTGGATCCTGGACTATTTTGAAGTTATATATAAATTTTTTTGCATCCAAACATCGCCCGGAACGATATAGTTGGTAATGACTAAAACACTCAAAACGGCAGACGTGATAATTAAAAAAAATGGATAAATATTTTAGTTCACATTATAGTCACATCATCATTATTTTTTTTTTCATTTAACATTTTTAAGGCAAACAATAGAGTCTGCATCTAAAATAACAACGGTTATTTTAAATTTTGCTGTAATTAATCTTATATTAGCACGTATGTATTTTCTTGATCTTGCAAATAAAAAACTTCTAAATTTTCTTAATGAACATATTCGGTAAACACACTTTAAACAGTGGCTCGAAAAATACAATGGCAATTTTTAACTTTTCATCCACACGGATTAAATTAGAATGATTTTAGGAACATATACATATTCGATATAGGTATAGGTCAGACGATTTGCAATTTCACGATCATCGTGAGATAAAAGTAGACAATTATTTAACAATAATAGAATAATAATAATTATATATATAATGTTTATTTTACATTGACTATATTATATTTTTTTATTTAATTTGTATACTGCCACTTATTTTTGAAATGTTTTTTTTTAAGTTTAGTTCATTTACGGGTCTCTATGCAATACACGGTTTGACCCGTTAGCGTGAGTTGGTTTAAGTGTAATTTATAACTTTTAGATCGCAATCTCGAGTCATTTCTAAGCGTGCTAGCTTAGTGACCCACTGGAATTACTATTAACGGGCGCAACTGCGGATTAGTTCTAATCTTTTTAAATTACATTCATTTTTGTTTGTCTCGATCCCATATGCTTGTGGTAAACAATAATACGAAATGATTTTGAAATTGAGAACAGGCGCGGATCCAGCCCTCAAAAAAGGTTGTGGGCACAGCCACCCAAAAGTCGGCTAAATGCGAGTTTGAGTACGAACCTGTTCATAAACAATCATGGACTTACTTACGTTTTGAACGATTTTTTGAGTTATTTTCGATCTTCAAATGATAAAATTGATTACAAACTAAATTAAACATCATTTTACATCAAATAAATTTATCAAAAACTAATAACATGTCCCGACTTCTTCACACGAGTGGACATTTATTTTTATTGCTATTTTACTGTGTGAGACTTTACCGGTTAGGTACAACTAATGAATTGGGGTTGTGGGCAGGCCCACAGTGCCCACAACGGTGGATCCGCGCCTGGTTGTTCTCAGATACTAAATGTTTCAGTAGCACGAAAAGTATCGATATGCCAATTGTCGATATCCATCCTTATAATGGTGCCTTGTTAGCGGCTGTTAGTCGTTCCTTCCCGCGGTGAGGCCGCGTTAAGAAAACGAGACTCTTAATTTGTGCTTCAAAGGTGTGATTTTTAGTACCGCCAGGAAGTGTTGAACAATTATTTAAATCGGCCCCTTATCGATGAGCTTAAGCAGGATAATTTAAGTTTTGGAAGGGTTGACGTTCTTGAAAAAGACATTTGTTATTCTCTAAATTGCCTGATTTTGTGAAGTTAAGAGCTTTTAATAAAAAGTAATTTGTTAAAGAATAAATTGAAACAAAAAAAATAAAAGTCGAGTATAAGTGAATCTGACTATACCTTAACCAATATACTTTTGCTATTTGATTTAAATAAGAGCATTTCTAACAGTTAAATTTTAATAGAGCCAAAATTGCGATAAATAATTTTTAACATTCAAACAGAACAAGATTCGTTAAAATCTGTCGACAAATGATCGAAATATAAAAAAAAAAGTACAAAAATATGAGACCAAATAAAATAACTTCTCTTTTTTAAAGTCACTTTAAATAACATAAGCATACTAAAATATTTAATTAACATTTATAAGTTTCACATTCAGATACAACTTAAAAAGTACTTAGAAACTTCAACCAATTCTGAACTTTATACATAAGCGAAATCAGTTTCAATAAACCAAAGCAATAATTCTCCACGATACAGATATGCCTAGTTTGGAGAAATATAGAAATCGAACTATTTTTAAATTATAGTTTTTCAGCAACTTAGGCTAAATTCGTAATTTAATGTAAAGCTGTATACCGTGCCATGTAATTACAGACTTTTTTTTTCAATCCGATCTTAAAATATTATGATTCTATGCGATGGATTTCAAAAGAAAGAAACGGAAAATATTTGTTAGAAGATTTATTTGCGAAGTTTATTGATGTATCAAAAGTCAAAGTAAAAAAAATAGTTTTATTACACTTTAATGTCACGAGCCAAAAGGACACGTCACACTAACCAAACATTTCTTTCATACTTTTATCTGTTGTAACATTTCACCAAGTTCACTTATGAGACCGACAACAAAATTACAAGATCGCAAACATTTCACATAACAACTTTATCCTCTTTTTGGAGCGGCAAAAACAAGCAGATAAGTTGTAATAAGTTCACAGATCTATCCAAAACCGTTTCGTAATATCTTTACCAAAATTGTAGGCGATCCCGTAAATCATTCCAAGTATATTTATGAAAACATTTAGCACCACCGGCCTTTATTGTAAAAGCATTTATAATTCAAACGGAGTGTCAGAATATTGCCATACCTCACCAAAAGCACGCCTTTGCCGGGGCATAGAGTGTATATCGTCCTCTTTGTGCTAGATTTATAGCTATTTCATGAACTTTATTTACTTTTATAAATACTTGATGCCGAAGAAGTGTGGGCCATAAATAACCCGGTGAGGCGACCGGGACACTCCGGGTTATAGTGGAGTGAATAACATTTTCCTCTTATTATGTTTCGGTTATAAATTAGTGAGATTTATATGGTCCTCATTCGAGAACATTCTACCACGGCTTGTCTGACAATTGGAAGCGATTCCGATTGTGAAATTCACTCAATTGTACTAGTTATACGAGATTGTTATCCGCGGCCATAGTCCGGCGAAGCGGACCTGTCGGATGGCCTTTGTTGCTGCTGATTATTTAAAATTTATCGCTTTATTTCTCCGAATACGTAATTTACGTAACAAAACGAGGAGTAAATTATCCAATTACTAAATATTAAATATCAACCATTAAATCTTATTTCGAGCAAAGAAAGTTTAAATATAGCTCTCTTTTTTATATAACTGCATTCATCAACTGTCGTACCTGGGTTTTAAACATCTTTTATTTTCCGATTTTTTTAATAAATGCATAAACGGACTAATTTCGTTTATGCATTTATTAAAAAAAAATCGGATAGTTCTGAGTCCGTTACATTGTCGACTTTCATAATATCATCACCTACAATACAGAGCGAGGATAGTCAAGGAGAAAATCAATGAAATCACCATCCCATCTTATCAAATCTTAATATGAACGTTTAGTTTTGGTGAAAAATGTCATAGGGAGAGTGACGTAAGTTAATATCCATCCCGAAAAAAAAAAGCGGGCATATACACGAACTTGAGTTGGGTTCAATTTTTCAGTCTTTATTACGATAAATTATTTATTTGAATCATCAAGAAATTTTAGTCGGGACTGAATTGAACGTAATGAATAACATTGACCGGCATATACAGAATTAATGGAGTCATGTGATTAAATATACCAACTCTCATTTGACTTAGTTAATGGGCATTATAAAGGCTGCTTCACAGACGCTGAGCTCAGAGCGGCGGCTAATTAATACGGCGTGATGCCGAATACTATTGTAGGATTTATTGTTTTACAATGCATTCTGGCCATAAATTCTTTAATCGGCCCCGGCCGCATGCTCAATGGTCCCATTTTAATGGGGCAAGCGCGGGCAGTCGGGGAACTTTTTCGATTTAATACGCTAATGTCATGTTTATACGAATATTCCGAATAGAACTCCACCGTCAACAAGTTAATTGGCAATTCGCTGGAAATATAATTCAATTTTAAAAACATTAGTTTACATTTCGCTTAGGATAAATAGTAGCATTGAGATAGACTTTGTCGTGTTTGTACAAGATGAATATTCTAGCTTTTTTACTTATTATATAGCAAGCCCACTTTGTGCATATTCTTTTATATTATTTTACATTATTTTACAGAGCCGCATAGGCTAAAAGGGTCAACGTCAGTTAAGATAATATAAGATTATTTTATATAGCGGTATAAAATGAAGAAGTGTAGTATGTCTGTTTGTTCTTTATTCATGCAGTATTGGAGTAATTGTTCGGCACAGTTCATTGTTTGAGTATGACACTTAGGAGGGAGAGAGACATAGATTACATTTTTCCTGAAAGACAAAAATTTGAAAATGAAACCAAAAACAAACTCACACGACGGAAGCCGTAGGAAAGTATTACGCCTTCTATGCATATAAAAACGAAACTAAAAACATCGAATTATCGATTTTTGGACCATCCGGCGTCTAAAACAACGGCGTCCGAATTTAACAAGCCGCTTTATCATATAATTTGGGTTGGGATACGGTTTGATTGCTAGGCAGCTGGTGCGCGAACCTTGTGTGAACCTAACAATTTTCACATTTTAAAAATAACCATAAGACAACAGGCCGTATACGGTCCCGCTTAAATTTTATTGGTCGGCCATTAGTCCGGGTATTAACGAGGCGAAGAACCAACCGGCTCGGATGCTAAGGCAATTTGTAAATTGAGAAGGGACCGTGGGCCAAGTAAATGTTTTGAAACGGACCCTTAATTAGCTCTTATTAAATGTAATACATTTTTAAATATTAAAAAGAGCCCGATCGCTCCATGAGTTGACGCGCATCCGAGATTACGTCTAATCAGGAGCGGTTTAGACATGATTATGACGAAACCAACATTCCCGAAAAGAATTTTTAATATCGTCGGTGCATACGATGGATGTGAGAGATAATTAAAGAAGCCCAATGAAATTTTAAATGACTACCGAACGTTAATATTTCACGAAGCGGTGTTGTTTTATAAATATTTATCTCCCCCATTCATGTCTCATATTTTCGTTTTATTATTATTTACCAGCCATCGTCTAGTCATCGAAATCGGCCAAAGCTTCAAAGAGTATTTATTGAAAGAAAGCAACATTTATGATCGGAAAAATCATCAAAAAAGTTTGAAATCAAAAGTTTAATATTCTTTATTATTTATTATGATTTATTGTTGTTTATCTTTATATTTATATATTTTGTATTAGAACATATAAAAAAAAATGATTTCCGCACATCTCTTTTGTGATTTGATCCTCTTTAGAGAGCGCGATAGCCTCTAAAAGGGACGCAAGCTTACATGTACACGTATTATGTTTAATAAAATGTCAAAATCTTTTATTTATATAAAAATAGCATTTAGTAAAAAAATTATTTTAAAAGTAATAAAAAAAAACTAAAGCATAGGCAAAAGACAAACAGTTGCTTTATTTCTGAACATAAGAGAAAGTTTCTTAGGGCCTTTTTAAGAAATCAACGTAACGAAAGTAAAATTGTAAAACAAACGACAGAAAACAATTTACGACGGCAGCAACAAAAAGGATATGATATCAGAAGCGAAAGTTGTGAAGCATTGTCAGTGTTTTATGACACAAATTGTTCAAAGGGATGCTGTCCCGTACGAACTGCATTATTTCCCAAAATATTCGAGTGGACCGTAAAGTTACTATGCAAACATTGTTTACAAAACAATCCAGGACAGTAAGAGACAAACGTAAGTTTTCGTGGAAGCTCCGCGCTACCCTTTCGGCTTCCTTAAATTGTTATTGCCATAATAAGCCCGGGGCGGGCATGTGACTTTTATGGCCGACAGTTCGCCGAGTTTCGGGAGTAGGGGTAGCACGTTTTGTCACCGAGGCAATTACCGGGTATGGTTGTGGAACATAGCGGTCGAACAATAAAGGACTATTACTAACGTATTGCGCCCAATGCGTTAGACTGGCTATCCTGTATACATATAGTTCCATACACAAGTAAGTAAAACTACAAATCTTCTCTTAGTAGTTTTATGCTTTTTTTATTGGTATAAGATGATGTCATAATATTTATTATATATTAATATTGAACGTGAACAATGATCTATTAAATTGGTTTATTAAAATGTCTATTGTTTGCCACAATGCAAATTAATATTACGCGAGTTTAGGTAAGGGTGTTTGTTTCCCAAAACTTTGCCAGAAATAGGTCACGGCGCGGAGCCGCGATTTAGTTTTCATAAGTTATCTTATTGGATACCAGTACATACCATGTTATATACAATTGAGGTAGCTTTTTACATGATTTTCAAAAACAAACATACGACAAGGGTGTCTTTTTTTCTTTGAGTTTGAAATTGACAAGAATAGACAACATCATAGTCTCAGTGTACTTTTATTTTTAAAATATTCTTAAGTGAACGAATGAAATGAAAATATTTAAAGGTAAAATGAACATTTTTCCTAATAAATAACTGCATATACCTATTGAAGATATAATGAACACAGCTAAGTAATTGTTGCTTGATGTTTATTCGTTTTATGCATTGTTTAAATTTTAAGATTCAACATTGGTGACTGTATTCATTGTAAAATTATGGATCTGGAGGTATGTTTTAAATTAGAAATTCAATATAATTTTATGAGACATAAAGCAGTTTGTGAAATAGATTGTAGAATTTTTATCACGAAAAAAATGAAAAAATATAGGTAAAGGATCAAAAACAAAAATTCACAATGCCAGAGACAATGTTAAAAAATGTTATTACACTTTTGTAGTTTACAACATTTTTATTAAAGGTATATATATATATCTATATATATCTTATATAATCTTATCTTAAGATATAATCTTATATAAAGATATATACATATATTTTTTATATATTTTTTTTTATATATTTTTTTTATTTTATTGAATCCCATGGCTTTTACTTGTACTAACATTCCAGGAAAAACACAAAAGT
>DWHO01000018.1:0-35623 GCA_018247575.1 Eurytides lysithous rurik | reverse complement strand
ATCCTTAAAGCCTTGTTTCTAGCATTTTTTTTTTAAATACAAAAATAAATTAAAATTTTACTTGCCTCGAGGGCCGCGGGTTGCTCATCCCTGGTCTAGATCAGAGATTCACTGTCTTTTTTTTTTCATGAGACCACTTAAAATATGTTACGGTGAACGCCCTGCTGCTACATTTCTACTATATTCCTAAAACTCATTAATGAAGATAGACCTAATCACACCCCTATCGGGTCTTCCGTGGACCCCACGGGACCATTTTGTGGTGTGGATCACTGAACTAGATGTATAGAATAATTTATAGATTGTCGATAACCATAAGATTGTTGCATAAAACCAACTTAAAACTGGTATCTTTGTTTGAAAAATATGCCAAAGTTCTTTAAAATTATTCACACACCAGTTCTCATCATTAATTACCCTCTGCAGCAATGATTTTACATAGGCCATTACTGCTTGAAGGTAGGATAACTGACAATGCAGTATTTCTACCAATAGCTTTTTAACCCGAATTGCAAAGGTGTCCTATCACTTTCAATACACTACATTCATGCAAATGAGACAGCGAGAAGCAATATTGAGTCGTTCAATTGCAGAGGTCGGCGATATTCACCACCTGGATGCACCTGATCAGCTGGCTGGACCCTGAAGAGTTGTCCCATCTCACGGGCATCCTGATCCCGCCGATCGTGCGGGAGCTCTCGGCGTTCGGGGCGGTCGAAGGGGGGGCGGGGCCGGTAGGCGTTGCCAAGCAGTTGGCAAGCAGGCTGGCCAAGAAGCTGAGAAGGAAGCTGGGCGACGTGGAGTACGCTCGCCTGGCAGCCGAAGCCCAGACTGCTCTTAACGTGCGAAGGGCCGAAAGGAAAAAGGTCAGTTGCTTCAATCTCACTGGCGTTGGGAATAGAGCTCTATTGGTTAGATAATAAAGTCGACATTTCAATGCCACAGCAATGCAAATAGCAGTCGTATGGTACAGCGTTCTAAAGATACGAATGGTAGTAAAAGTTTTATTTCTCTTAAGAAATGAAATGAAGTGACTAGCAAGTCTTGGCGCTGCGTTGCCTCCGACACACAGCAGACTTGACGGACTATATCATCAAAGTGCAAGAGTTGAGAGTCTCTTGATATTTGTTGAGTATTTAAGGTTGTTCTTTTCATAAAACCTATCGGCGTGTTGAGGTCGTGCTTCTAATGGTAATCTAGTGATACAGTGGCAGGTAATACAGTGCAAGACTATTGTGCTAAGTTCGTCTGTGGAAGTATTTTATGCTAACTGGAAAGTGCAATCATTATCATATTCATTTGAAGGATATTGTTTCTAAAAGAAAAGCTTTGACAAATGATTTTACACCATAACATATTTTACATCATAAAAATTTCCACAGACGATTTTGGCACAAATGTCTTATATTATAGGTATTAATCCTTTCACCACTTTTTTCGATCGATTTTTATTTTCAATTAACACATGATTTTTAACTTATATATCTCGCTCCACTTTTTTTATGGAGTAGGCTGACGAGCAAGCGGCTCATCTGATGGATGGTAAGCGGTGACCGCCGTTCATGGTTATTTCCAACAGAACTTGCAAATGCGTTGCCAGCCTTTAAGGGGGAAATTTTAAAAGCGAGGGGAGGAATTTTTAAAAGAGGGGAGAGGAGGAGTGAGAGGAATGGATTATAATAGGGGTGGGTAGGAGGAGAGTGATGGAAGGGAGGAGAGGGAGCGGGAGGGATGGGCCACCAGCCACTCCCCGGACGAAACGCGAAAGCAAGTTCATTTCATTTCCACTTTACGCTGATTTTCTGTGAGGTCGTGGTACTTACGTTCGAGCCGTCCCATTCAGCAGCGGGAACGGCTGCGTGGCTCTACCACCGTAAAAACATTAAACATCTTTTTGTCCTATTTGCTTAGTCGTGTTCAATTACTAAAGATATTCGTAAATAATAATTTTTCGCTAATATATCTATCTCGCTCTACTCTTTTAAATCATGGTTGATTATTAAAGATAATGCTATTTCGATGTCCTTTTTTTAACTATACGGTTGTTGTCTTACAGGTAATCCTACAAGAGAAGGTGCATAATCCCGAAAAGGCCGCGAAGAGGAAGCTGCAGCTCAAAGAGAAAAAGAAGCAAGCGAAGAAGATGAAACTCGACATGCTTCACGGAAAGAGGCCGCGGGCCAAAAAGAGGAAGGTGGAAGACATGGATATCGAGGAGATGATTCTGAAAGACGATGACTAGAACAAGTTATATGACTGTAGATACATCAAGAAGAATGAAGATGGAAAGAAACCAAGAAGAAATGCATGAGAACTATCCAACTTTTTTAATGCTAACTAAGATTTGGATTATAAAAAAAAAGAACGATAAAAAAGGGGAAAAAAGAAAGAAGATAGATCAGATCCGTCTTCGTCCATATTTTTTACACGTCTTAACGCAAAGAGTTTGAGGATGCTTTGGTCTAAAAAGTCCAATCCAATAATATTAAACAAAAAAGTAAAATGTTAGATAATGATAACGATAAACGTAACAATGTCCTTATTTTTTATTCTATATAAAAATTTGTACATATATATGTATGTAAATTAAGATGAGTCCGCGTTATGTTGAAACTTTTCAAGTTTATAGCAATAAATGTATTTTAACATTTGCTATTGTTGTTTTTCCTACGGATTTTGTAGTTATATACTATAGAGGTATTTTATTATACGGATGCAGTTATTATATAGTAATTAGTTATGGTTAGGGCATATAGAGGTACTTTGACTAATAATACAGGATGTAGCCCCACAGTTTACTGAAGTGATAGTAAATAAAAGTATAGGTAATTCCTTGAGGAAATGGCAATGCCTGAGAAGTGTCTGCAATATTTTATAATATAAAACTATTTTGTATTACAATGCGACATTTTATAAAATAATTAAAGATGTCATAATATAAAATTTAAAGCCTGAAGTTATAAAAGCACAGCTTCACAGATGTGATGTACATAATAGTTTTATGATTGATTTCATTCATATACAAATAAATATGACAAATTTAATAGTTAAGCTACATTTCGAAATGAACTAAATATTAAATTAAAAAAAAAATTAAATAGTATTGCTAATTTGGTCATACATATTGTTGGCGGCGCGATTATTTAAGTTCAAGGTTTTTATTATTTCATTAATTTAATTGTTATTTAGTTTATGTTTTGTATTTTTGTCATAATTTTTGTAATGCATGATGCATTTGGCATTTAAAAATAAAAAAGTGAAGAGAGCAACGCGCCGCTCTGATTGGCTGACAGGGTCGAACCTGATTGGTCAGCGTTCTAGCGCGTAATGTCTTCGCGCTCAAAGTTTGCGCGCTCAAAAGCGCGCTAAGAATAAAGTGGTCTGGTTTCATCGCGCTCGAAAGAAACAATTTTCGCGCACCTTTTGTATAGTTTTTTAACTTGGAGCACGGCTTTTTTCGCGATCAAGCAATCAATCGAGGTGACCGAACTCTTAAATTCAGTGGTACGCCCAGGGTTATCATCGATCAATCAATCATCATAGGGCAAGCCCAAAAATTTGAACTAATCCTATGCACTTAAAATAAGATCGTATTTAGAAAATTTATTTTTAAATTTGAGTGTTGCCGGAATTATGTGCTAATTAATATTTATCAATTTTACTCCTTAGTAGGGCAAGCATTGAAACAATGCATTGAAACTTTTAAACGAAATATCATATCATAATTCCCGTTTTGAGCATTTTGGGCTTGCCCTATGATATCTAGGCACGTCACTGGGTAGGAGTATGACTTAGTACCGAGCGAATGAAATGTTTGCCTTGTCACTTTACTTCTGTCATGTGTTCAAGTATAAGGGTATATAAAATTGTAATGCGGGGAATTTGTTTGCTTCTTCGTATCGATTAATGATCACTTAATTTTAATTGATTAATGAAAAAATATGACATTTATTACAATCGTTTCAAGGGCCGTTATAGCCTGTGTAGTGATTTATATATCTTATTTATTTATACTTTATGCATATAAGTGTACAGAGACGAACTTAATGTAATAGTATTACCTATCACTCAATCTTTAAACAGTGGAACATGTTTATTATATTTATTTTAATAATTAAGAAAAAAATCAAAGCACTTTTAAATCGTCGTTCATATATTTCCTAAGTCAGGCAGAGTTTAGGAGGAAGCTACAACCAACTTGGGAAATAGTTTTGTTAATAAGCGGCAAGAAACGTAATAGCATTTTTTTTTAATTTTATGTCATAATGTTCTTAATTAACTTCACTCTAGACATTTTGATTATTTTTCTTTTAATTATTTTTCATTTTTCTGTTATTTATTTTTGGCTCAGCTAAATGTATCTTGATTGGTGTGCTTAGACTTTATTTTATGAATTAAGGGATGCTGGTGGTAGCATCCAATAATCTTCCTCGTTATAATCGGAATGTTTTTTTATTTTTTCTTTCAGATAGGTGTCAGGCAGTAATTGATTGATGATGATGTGGAGTTAGTTCGTATTCAGTTCAAAACTCATTGTGTCCCATTTGTAGGCAGTGCACGGCATTAGCTATCATTTTTGTAACTGGCAACTAACAAAAAACTTCACAACTTCAGAGGTGGGAGGTAGCTTTGTCATGAGGGTTGGGGTAAATGAAACAACGTGGTCGATAATACTCTTAAAGAGTTTTTAATTACTTTGTTCTTTGAACTTCGGATATAGTTCGTCATTAACATTGGCACCCTAAGTCTTGTAATTTTATTATTTTTTTTTTTAAATGTATATTAAATTATAGTTTTAAGCAACCTCTCTCTAAAATATATTTTTCTCATATCTCATTAAACATTAAGACGAATGCGGTAGGTACTGTAGTTTGTGGTGAATCACAAAGTAATTACAGATAGAGGAATCTAGAGGGAGCTAGCGGAGCGAGCGTCTTCGTCCGCTCCGGAAACCGCGGGCCCTCACACACACGCACACGCACGTCCACACACGCACACGCCCGCACGTAGACGCGTAACCTAAGTTGTACTTTAGTGATCTAAAAATAAATAAACTTCACTTATCAAGTCTACGACTAACACGACCATTTAGTTCCCGATCGAGTCATCATCCATTTGCTATAGAAACAAACGAGCAGAAATATAAACGGATCAATTCATAGACACAATATAAATATAGTTAACATCTAAAATCACAACAGCGTGGGGGACGCGAGGACGTCCGCCCTTAAATCGATTAGGTAATAATATAATTAGTACACATCTCTCCGTTAGAAAAATAATGCGTCGCGAACGCGGATAAGTACATAACCGTAGGGGCTGGAATACACGTGCTTTGCCGCGGCATAAAAGCATGCTACTTGGTAGCACGCAATTAGCACGTGTACAAAAAGCGTATGCTTGAGAGGGAGCATGCTACTCGGTCGTTTGTCGCTCTTTTATTTATGCCGATGCGAGTAATGTTCATAAGCAAAACTTCCAAGTACGATCAAGTACGTTTTGCTACTTTAACAAACATGACAATAGAGTTATATTCAAAATTTGTACTCTACTGAAATCTACAGTTTTATTAATAAATGTAAACACTGGCGCAGATTGAAGCAAAAAGTCTACCCTAAGAAGGTATATTATTTATGAAAACTATCTTTTTCTGCTATTTAATAATATTACATATAGAACTTTAAAACTCGTCTAAATATATTCAATTTTCAATAAAAAGAATCTAATTTTATTCATTTCTAGAACCTTAAAAATTTGACCGTCCCCTCCCCCAAACTATTCAATCCACGCTTCCGTTATAATCATAACGATCAGTAGGAGTCTGCTTCATCAGCACGTGTATTCCGTTCCTAAGTAACTTCGGGCTAAGCTTCGCTTCGCCCATCACAGCCGTACAGCTCTATCCCGGGAACTTTGAAAGCTCTACTCGACTAAGAGTTCGGGTCGCGATTCCCGCTAACTATTAGCACTTCGGAAACGAGAGTTCAGGCGACTCGACGACTTTCAAAGCACTTCTGTGAAATTATATTTGCAATAGAAATACTGAGAGCGCTGGGAGGTCCCGGGCGGGGGCCCCCCTCGGAGGGGCTTCAGGGCAGCGGCGGCGGCTTGAGGGCGGGCGCGCGGCCGTCGTTGGCCAGCAGCCGGTCGAGCTCCTCGTCCTCGTAGAAGACCACGAAGTGCTCCGGCTTGGCCACCGCCTCGAAGATGGAGCAGACGGAGGGCTTGACGTTGTAGAAGTAGAGCGGCTGGTTGCGCGCGTGGAAGTCGGCCGTGAGCTGCTCGATGCTCTTGGCGGCCGTGTAGTCGGCGCTGTAGATGTGCGTGCACTCGAGCACCACGGGCACGGCGCCCCCCGCCGCGCACTTGTTCACCAGCCGCCGCACGTACTCCACCGACGGGAACATCAGGCAGCGGTCCGGCGTGATCATCAGGTAGTCCACGCCGGCCTCCGTCTGGGGACAGTCCACTCACTTTTAGCACCGCGGTAGCTTTGTAGCGAACATCGGGAGATGGTGTAAACACATTTCAATATTAGGTTTTTATCTAATTTGTCGTTATAATAGATAACTTATTACATCCTCAAGTCGAAAATGGTAACTTATTTCGTACATACTACATTTTTTTTAAATATACTTTTTAATTAAAAGAAGAAGGTTTATGCAATTATCAAATCATTTGTATGATTAGCGGAGCGCATTTATGTCTAGCAATTTATTCAAATACGTTGTGCAATAATACAAAAATTAGCATACCACGCCGTCATAGGATTGGTGATGATTGAACGAACAGTTTTACCTTGAGCAGCTCCACAGAGAGCTTCGGCCTGGCGGCGTGGTAGAGGATGAAGATGATGTTGACCACGACACCGGTGAGGATGCCGAGCTCGATGGGCAGCGTGAGGCAGAGGATGAACGTGCCCACGCCCGGCACCAGGTCCAGTTCTATAGGAAGTGAAAGAAGCAAATCCAAATATAATCGATTGCAAACGTCTTTTATACAAAGGCTACACTTTATTATTCGAATGGATAAGCACCAGAAACCAAAATACAAGTGAGAGATGCCGCGGGCGAAGCCTATAGTAAAATTGATGATCCGTTTCGCGCAGTTGCTAAGCTATAGGTGTTTGTACGAACTACAGATAATTGATCCAGTATAATGTCGAATCGAACGCGTATTTTTTTTTTCGTCGTTTATAAAACAATCATCGGTTCGAGTGTAATAAAAAGTATATAGCTCTGATTTGGAATTAACTGATAATCCATATCGGTATGTCGTTTATGTAACTTTTATTACTTGATATACGAGTAGGAGTTGTCAGATATTTCCCCATCTTCGATTGTAAAACGTAATGACGACATTTCCAGAATCGCGGCATGTGGAAAACTGACAGCGTTTCGCGAGCTAGGAAGCTCCATAAGAAAATGCAATAAATAAAAAAAATATCTAAATTTTTATTTGATTATCGTTAAATTCTTTAGTTTTTCAAGTATATTATTCGTTTTGTTAGATTAGCCTTTATAAAGAATAGAATGTTTATTTGAAGTTTATGAACAAAATTAATATTTACGAGAGATTTGTTCGCTTATTTTGGTCTATCTATATATTTCATCAAATAAAGTAAACGTCTAGATAAGTAAAAAATTCATAGTTATCGAGAATACCTGGTTTAATACAGCCAAATAATAATAATAATATCATGGGACATCTCACACATTGCCATCTGATCCCAAACTAGGCAGAGCCTGTACTATGTTAATCAGTCAGCTGATATACATACTTATATATTTTTAAATATATACTTATAGAGATAATTAACACCCAGATACAGAACAAATTCCTATGCTCATTGCACCAATATTTTTTCCTGGGTGAGAATCGAACCCACGACCTTTGGCTTTGCAGCACTAAATTACACCAACGGGTCAGTCTCATTATGTTATATATCTATTTTCTCGTATGCTGGAACCATGTATTTATCTCCTTAAGTATTTGTTACAGGCGTGCACACATTATGAACTATTTCTGAGACTAGAAAACAATTTGACTGCTGCACATTTTGAGTGATTCGAGTATGGAATATAATCCGTGATCAGTGTACAATAGATTGTCTCCAACCACTAAACATAACCATTGTTGGCCTGTTAATGTTTAATTTATAATCCAGTGGTTACCGACGTAGCGCCGTTTACCTGTGAACCGATACCCCTTTATTTTCACTTGCCCTTTACCATTTGATCTGTATTGTTTCGTAATATTTACATGTGTCAATGCACTTCAAGTTATACTTCTGCCGTTCAGACTGCATCGGCACTGCATCATTAAGTATATACTTAAAACACACGACGAATTCTGGAAGCATTGGATTATCTGTATATTTTTTTATAGATTAGGCTGAAAAACGAGCAAGCGGCTCACCTGATGTTAAGTGACCGCCGCCGCCCATGGACATTTGTAGCATTACAGAAATAGCAAATGCGTTGCCAGGCTTGAAGAATGGGAATTTTGGAAAGAGAAAAGGAGGAAGAGTGTGAGGGAGGAAGGAGAGAGATATTGTAATACGTGAAAAGGAATGTTTGGAACCTTTGTACAGCGTGTTGTAAAGGGGAAATTACAAATTTGGCAGAGGTGTAGTTAATATAAAAGAGAACTTGTGAAAATCTAATTTTTTTATATTTTCTTCGTAATCTGTTTAAGTTTACACTATTAATATTATACATGCTTTGTCAAATCATAAATATCACACCCAAAGACATACATTATACAATGTAAAGAAGAGAAGATGAGGCTCTTAGAAGGAAACCTTCTTTGATTGAATTTCGGTTACAAGGCGATCGCTAGGTTAAACTAAATTATGTGCATAAACTACCTAGCTAGATGGCTTTCTTCAATCTAAATTCTTATTACATACTTTAATATTTAATTTGTTGTTTAATGATTGAAATACGATCATTGCAATATCTAATAAATATATTATTGTATATTTATTAGATATTGTTGTGAGAACTTAGTTTCTTAGTAGAGTACGGACGAACACTACGCAAGTATGTTGGTAACAATAAAAGTGGATTATGCACATATTTTAACATAGCTGTTGCTAATTTAAGGAACTTACCTAGGCGCTCGTATGCTTTTAAATATGTATAAATACGGCGAAATCGGCACATTTGCATTCAAAGAAGCAACGCATGTCCCACCAATTTGGTCCAATAAATATGTATGGAGTTGGATTACTTTTATACAGTAGACGGCAGTTGAAGAAAAGAATGCGTTATCGTTTCACAACACATATCTTTACTAAAATAAAACTGTGAATGAAATGTTTATTACTTAAAAACTTAACATACTTTGATAAAACTTATGCCGATATATATTTACAGGCAGTCATAGGTATATATTCCTTATGTTATAGGATATAAAGATACGAGAACTACAAAGTCAGGTCTGAAGATAAACAACATTTACCTATAACAACACAGTGTCATGCAGAACCTTCTTGGCTATGCGATGCGGTTATCACCCAGAGGTGTAATATGGACTATTTCTATGCTCAATAATTGGTACACTGGTAATTGCCCTTATAAAAGGGACACACTTTCGTACAATTATGTGGCAGAATAACTTTCTACCCCAGTTTTTTTATCGGGAATAGGAGGCAAACGAGCAAGCGGCTCACCTGATGGTAAGCGGACGCCACCGCCCATGGACACCTATAACAATCTGGTGGACTCTGTAGGCTCTATAAGATGATGCTTGCGTGTATCATCCCAACTGGTTAGATATTTCATGAAATATCTGTACAGTAATGAATCGGTTGGGATTCCACTTATCTCTTAACGCCTTATATGAAACGACAGTAAAACGTAATTTTGGATTACCTGGTTATTATACTACCAGTACATTCAGTAGGAAAGCTTAAACAACTCTCGATAAAATAACGAAATATATAACAATGAAAGATGAATATATTATTAATAATTATTATTTTATTTCGAAAATAACAGCCTGTATTTGAATGAATCCATAAAAAAAATTAAGTGTAACGATTTAGTGAGATTTGGTAGATCTTCTCACATATTTTCAATTTAAGAACCAAGATTTCCGCAGGGTGGCAAAGTGGTTGTTTTGTATATATTATATAGTAATAGTTATCTTATAATCCCGTACAATATATGTGATAACTACTCTGTCTGTTTTTGTTTAGTTTTCGTTAAGCTATGCGAACTGAACTACGCGCCAAACATGTGTTTGTTTTTGCAGTTCATTCTATTGCGTTGAAATTTTGTTATTTGCACTCAAGTTGTGGACACGGACATACTGCCATCGATACATAATAGGTGACAGGTGCGTTGTATTGGGTGTATGGATAATCATTGATACAATTAGATAAAATTACATTTAAATAAAAAACAGTGCAAATCTGCACTGCAACAGATGATGGCCATAAGCTAGTACGACTTAAAAGATCGTTGACTAGCGTTGAATTATCTATCAATTATAAATGCGTAATAAAGTATTTAAGACTGTTGAATTTAATGCTAATATTAATTTTTCTAACGGCTTGTTGATATTTAAACGCGGTCACTAGCAAAACAGAATATCTCATATAGTTGTATTCTACAATTGTACCATCGAAATAAAGATTGTGGGGCAAAACGCCGACTCGACGTCCGAAATGAGTTTTCGTCTCCAATCGGTCACGAATCTCAACATTCCACTTACTGTCGACTCATCCAATGCTTATCTGAATCGAGATACAGGTGTTTTTGTGAAGGAATTTCTATACAAAATCCATTTGCGGGACCGGCTTAGCGATCATTTAAAAGTTCGGGGCCCGTTATTATTAATGTTTATTATGAACTGAGAGGCTATTTGATTTGAATCCGTGTTAGATCCGTCGACAACGGACTTGTTTCTACTCAGAGATTGACTTTGGCTTTATTATAGTGATTGACTTTGGCTTTGCTAGAGCAATGTTAACGCTTTCATAGGGACTATAGTCACTATACTATACTCATTCTAGGGTGTATATAAAGCTTCGTCGGGATACCGAACCCGTCAAAAACTGTTTACCGAGTGTTGAATTTATTGTAATGGACTAAACATCACAAATAGTGGATTATCAGTATAAAAGAAGGTAATTGTATCATTTTCAAGTTGCGAGAAATTTTCATTATCTTTGACCAACGTAGAACGCACTTTAATTTTTTAAGTATATAATAATCTTATAATATGTTAAGATACATTTGTATTAATTAAGACTTCGTACAAAATTCTTATTCAAAACTTGTAAATCCGGTCGCTAACATGGTATGCTGGATAATCCCGTGAATGTTGGTGACTATCTATGTATTATAAACTGTGTTTTTCTTAATTTCTAAATGGTAATGTATGTTTACTACATTACACATTAAAGTTATGCTTAATTATAATTTTTGTTTTGAGCTAAGAATAGAAACAAGTTTTTTTTTAACGATTAGGCTGCCAAACGAGCAAGTGGCTCACTTGATGGTAAGTGATCGCCGTCCATGGACATTTGAAACATGCAACGTTTTATGCGTCGCCAGCCTTTAAGAGAGAAGAAGGAGGGGTTGTAGGGAGAGATAAGGAGGGGAGTAGGAGATGGAGGAGGGGAAGGGAGGGGGATAGGCCACCGGCCACCTCACTCACCGGACGTTAGATAATGGTGGGTTGCTAACTGCATGGGATTTCTTAATCACTATTGGGATTAACCACCTCAAAACACTCATGTGTTCTTTAAGTTCATACAGTTCGAATCAAAAAAGGAAAAAATTATAATTTTTTTAGATTTAGAACAACAGTTTAAATTAATTATGGCATCGGGGCCTCTAATACTGTGGCTGTCACGCGGCACTGAACGCTATAAACTTTTCTTAAGTTTTGAAATTTAAAACTAAAGTAAAGTTCAAGTAAATCCTTAAATATAAATGTTTTATAAATGTATTATTACAATTAATTTTTCGTCGATATCTATTGATATATATATTAAATAAGACCAACGTCTACTGCTACCCTCACGGTGTTATATAAGCACTCTTTCACCCTGTCATCTTCGATTGGATCTAGTTTCCAAAGTTTTTCAAGTGGTATCCTCTCCACTCCGACATACTCTGTCTCGAACTTCGACGCAACATCACACCTTTCGCTCGCTAATAACGGAATAGATGTTGCCGCCGCCAACAGGCCGAACTTCCCATAATCCTTCAATTCGTCGTACAGCATATGCTTTGTAAATACGACGTTGCTTTCCATGCCCATGTCTCTCAAATAGTATGATAAGTGCGAGTAATAGACGTCGACCGCTTCAAAAAAGTCATCCCTGTTGCGACACAAATTACCGCAGAGTAGTATGAAATACGCTAAATCAGTGGCAGGAGATGCCACTCGGAATAGTTGGAAATCTATCGCAACCGCACTTTTTTCTGAACAGAGAAAGTTGGAGCACCAGGCATCCCCGTGGTTGAAAACAGCGTGGTCGCCGCGTTTCCAGACCAGTTCTATCAATTGATCGTAGGGATCTTCAGACGCCATTTTTTTGAGTTTATGAAAGTAAATACTGTTAGAATATCTTTCGTCTTTTGCTAAGGCATCCAGATCTATCTCCAGTGCCCTTTGTAGATACGGAGAGTACCAGGAACGATTTTCTATCCGATAGTACACTTCGAAGAGTTCATTTGCCATCTTCATGAAAAGTTGCGGCCGGGTCAATCTTAAAGCCATCGATACTGAATGTAAATGGGCCAATACTCTCAACACCTCATTTCTTTCGAACTCTGATGGGGTTTTTGAAATAGACTTGCACCCAGATTCAAACATATCTTCCATCAGTATATAATCGTTGGCACCATCGACTAAATAATTGTAACAAACGGGAACGTTGTGTTGTATCTTTTCGTTGGCGCCCAGAGACCTTTGCAAATCCGCCAACGCGGGTAGAATTTCAGAAAAGAATAGAACTTCACGTTTAAAATACATGGAACAGTTTAAAGTTCTTCGTAACAGCTCATCTTTGACTAGACCTTTCGCTATGAAGGATCCATTGTGACCGTTTCCCGAAACGTGTATGCGATATACTGCGCTAATAAGGCCTTCACCGATCGGGGCCGCTCTCGTCACTTGCACCTTTTCAACGACAGTTTTACTGTTAGTTTTTGACGCGAAGGCTTCCTCTATAACATCTTTGGTCAACCGTTTCGATACGTCGGCTAATGTCTGTTGCAACATGGTGCTAATTAACAATACAAACCGCTTCCATCTGTGGCTTACTTTATACCTTTAGTAAACCGTTCCATTGTAAAATTGTCAAGATAAAATTGAGTTAAATCCTTGAACAAATTTGCATTATATCAGTGATATTGACTTCACAACAATGATCTATTTAATGCTTTGCAATCCTACTGCAAACTTAGATATTAATAGCCTTATAACTAAATAGTAAATGACTAGCTATCTTGCCCAGGCGTTACACGGGTAGACGACCTAGGTTTTTGGACCGAAATGTATATTAAGACTTTTCCCTATGTCCTTAAGGGTACCTGTCATACAACATAGATGTTGCGTGGCTCAAACCTTGTAACATTAAACTTTGCGCAATATAATTAAGCAAATACAAATAATATTCACATAAATAACGCAAAATGATACTAATACTTGAACTCATTTAAAGTCAACATATGGATAACCATAAAAAAATGTCAAATAAACTTCGTTCTCTGCACAAAAATCTGATATATCTGATATATTTTTCTGAACGGTCGGTTCGGCATTTTTAAATATTGCCCAATATTAATATCAAAGTTTTACCATTTCGCCTTAAGTAAAAATGATGATTAAAAAAATCTCCGTGTATTGGAGGAATTATTATGTATTGATTATTCTTAGTTATATAATTATTAGTTAGTTATGCTTAGTAATAGAGCAAGGATTATGAACGACATTGCAAGGAGCGTGCCGTGACTGCTTCCTCACAATGTAATACGTAAACCTGTGAGCCGGCCCACCAATTTCTTCACCAATTCACGTTATGAGTTTAGTTTGTCGTGGAGCTATTACCATTGTTTTGTCTTACAAAACTGTATCTGTACTATGAAATGCTCCACGTGTATGTATACTATGAATATTTTCATCCTTGAGCACTTTATCAGGTGCCCTCTAGTAATGTTTACTTGAAATATTTCGCAACCATCTAGCGTAGTTTAAACACGATAACTTTGTTGACACGTTTGTCGTGCACTATAAAAAATCTGCTCTCTTGAACTGAAGGAATGAACTGTTTAATTATTTCTATTATATTATAAAGCATATCTTATTCGTATAGCTTACTTCAACATCACTTCAACTTCTAGCTTACTTCTAAGTCACATTTCTCTCATAATTACCATTATAGCAAACATTCCTATTAGAAATATTAATCTCATTCCTTAAAATAAACTGGTTTTAGACGTTTGTTCCGAGCAAGTGCTAGATTACATCTGTTTTCAAGGTTCAAACTTAGTCCTTATTCATTAAGTACACCTGGGGCCAGTGGTCTTTTTGAAATAAAAATATAACGACTACGTTCTATTTAGTTTTGATTCCGTCGTCGTTGTTCATTCCAATTTATTAGAGTCTGTTGAGATTGGATTTAATTTATGCCACGTTACTACACGCAGTCAATACCTTGAATACTTTATCTATTTTAGACGGGCGATGTAAATATGCACATCCGTGATAAGAAATATATGCAAGAAGCAGTTGACCACATCATAGTTTTTTTTAAAGCTACCGAAACAAACAAGGAAATAAATTTGATGTGACTAGATAATACAATGAAAATCATAAATAATATTTTTTCCCTAGAAGTTAGTCGCTGTTAGACATGCTTCTTTCTTTTTTATTGGATTGGGCTCGCGAGCTCTGGAAACATCATATGAGAAATAGTCCAAATCCCCAAGTTAGTGGTGCGAAAGTCGTTTTAAATCGCAATCAACATGAAGCCAAAAAGACAGACTTTTATGATTGAATTCCTTAATTCTTCGCGGATACACAATCACGTACTATGAAATATTATCTTCAGAATTTTCTAATTCAGAATTAGATAAAATTTTCAGAACTTACTATATGTAAGTTTTGAAAATTTTAACGCTAAAATGTAATATTATACATATATTTTTTACAAATATAGATAAAATCTAAAATTAAATGTTATTAATATTTCAGTACAGGCATAGAAATGCCAGAAAAATAATAGTTCTAATATTATACAGCAGTATTTTAGGACGTAAATAACAGTTATTACTACATGTTTAAAGATATGACCTTGCCTTGAATCAATTTTGTAAAATAATTATAAAAGGTGTTAAATATAATTGCTTTATTTTTCAATTAAACTGCATCTACATTTGATTAAAAATATGAATAAAGTAACACACTTTTTATTAAATGAGGACGTTTAAAGGCGAGCGTTTCTATTAAATATCATACATTTGACAGTTTATTTCCCGCTACTGGCGTTCTCCCAGTTTAATTAGTAAACAGGTGTCGTAACAAATCACCTAACAAGCCATAAAACATGCGGATTATTGAAAAAGGAATAACAACAAAATGGCCGACATTACCTGCGCGCGCCACTACCTTTGGAATTTTTTTAGTAGTGTGGAGAGCCAAGGTTGGAGTCCATGAGATAAAGCCTGTTGTAGACATGGGTAAGACAAAAGCGACCGAGAATGTAGTTTCTTTTTATACGATCGTCCAGTCAGACAGTTCTTGGATGAGCCATTAGTATTTTCGTTAAATAAATTAAAAAAAAATAGCTGACATATTTACGGGCCAAAGATCATATTATATTCAATTTCTTAATTGTTTATTGTTATAACAAACATCATATAAATGTCATTGATATAATCTTAAAGTATTTTTAATATACTGCAAAAACGAAGTGAGCACCTTAAATTAATTTCATTTCAATCAATGCAAGTTAATTCTCCTTACAAAAAACCTTCACATCAAACTAAGGCTTGCTCCCACAATGTTATTCGCGTTTAGATTTCGTTTGGAATCTTCGGAAGCAAAAAAGATCTTTTGTGTGAAGCGTGTGAATACATGGGAGCCCTTTGTTCGTGCAGTATGTCAAAAGTGCATCTGATGAGAACATTATAATTTCCGAACTAAATGTATGTTGCCTTTTACTATCCACAACAACCAGGGAACGAATAGAATAATACGACTTAGAATTTGCTATTATTTTATAATGTTATAAAAATAAAATCAATTTATCTTTTCAAATTTGCTTTTCAATTCTTAGTGTTCATGTACTTTCATGTAATTATAAAGTAGACGAGCCGCTAATAAGGCCATAGAGGCGGTTCTTAAAGATCCTTGTGGGCCCTGAGGACATACAAAAGTTTAGGATGCCACGAATGTTTCACATTACCATGAGAATTGCTGGTGAGCATCGCATAAAACTGGATGCATATCTCGAGGCTGCTATTCATTCTTAGCATAATGTTTCGTGAATACCCGCTTCATTTTGCTTTTAACAAAAAAAAACAGGGAACATTAGAAATAAACGATGGAACATTAAAAACGTTCGATATTTCATATTCTCAAATTTTAGTTACATTTTGTAGTAGTCGTAAATATGCAAAAGATATTTTAATAAGAAATTAAGCAGTATTTTGAATTGCATTTTTGTTTGAACAGGATTTTAAATATGCTTATTTATATTTAAAATTTAGAGCATATTTTGGACAAAATAAGTACTTGAATCTCACAAAACAAAAGAAGCTGATGATATCTTGGTTATAAATACGATATCAGCGTCTTTATCTATTTGCAATTAAATGTTGTAACAAACCGTATCTACCATATAAAAAACGGTTAAGACAAACGGCTGGGGGTGGCAAACGATGAAAGATTTCTCTCCTCTTTTCTTTGTTACACAACGATTTACTGTAATTGTTATTAAAATAGAATTCCATGGAAAACTGATAACGATTGTGTTCTTTACGTTCTTAGGCATAAGAGCGAAAATACAATATTGAGTTTGAATAAAATTAATAGTTTATATCATAAAATCGAATCGACAACCCCGTCGCAGGGGGTACGCTCGGAAACCCAAGAATTCACTTTTTGGGTTTCCGAGCGTATTAATCTTTTTATTTAGCTTCATAATAATTAAAAGTTTTATATTTTTATTAATGACGGGCATATATGCATGTCAGGGTGTTTATTTTTTGTCTGCTTTGTGCACGTCATGTTTTTTTTTCCTAAATCATCGCGCAAGTTTATTACGTGTATCTCGGCCCCAATATATTGTCGTCGTAAAACCAGAACCAGTATACCGGTCACATTTTTGCTAAATAATAAAGTGGTCAAAACATTTTGTTTAATTTGACAATAAAATCCTCAAAATAGTTTAGTTTTATAATGTGTACTACAATTCGCGTCAACTGAACATATATTAATTCGTGTATTTGTATCAGTTTTATCTTAGCCATTCAGAACTTTTGACGTACAAAGCAAAAGTACCCTTTGAAAAAAAAATGTTGTATAAATTTTGGTTTTTATTTTTTTTATAATAAGAATCTTTCGTTCAAGCTAACGTTCTTCTTGAAAATTATTTGGATGTATATTAGTCAGGTGTAATCAAATTTTGTATGAACACGTGTATGGGTGAATAGAGTGAGGTTTTTATTATAAGCCCGGTATTTAAGAGCAGAGATCAAGGTACCGGAGGTTAACTCGGCACCTCTGGCACTAATAAATATACACTGCTCGTGAAGAAACAAAATTTTTATTGCACGTAATATCGAAACGCGTTAAGTTGATTGGTGAGACGTGAATGCTCTAAACGTAAATGAATGAGGGGTAATTCATTCTAGATTTTCCCCTACACATTATCACTAGAGTTAAAGCTTAATATAGGGGCCGCATAGGAATTAACTTCTTTTAAACTTATTTCCTAAATTCTATCACTATATAGTAGAAAATAAAGCTTTTAAAGACTGCACTGATTAAAGTCTTGGTTGCGTTACTTAGTATGTTATGAGGACGTATGAGCATTGGAACTGGTAAAATAATATTAGGCTTAACAAATGCCAACTGTTCATTATAATAGTTTAAAAATCTTTAAGGACTAGATACGGATTAATGATCCGCAGCAAGGAGGCAGAAATGAAACGTTGTATCCATTACATAATCCCGAGTGCGGGAAGAGTGGGACCGGTGTTAGCTGTTACCTGTTACCTGCTCCTACAATAGAAGAAATCAAAGCGCCCATTGTGGCAACACAAAACAGTCAAGTGGCTCGAGAGGCCTTTGTTGCCTTTTGTTGAACAGCCAGCGGTCGAGACGACGCCGTTTTTCCAGCAACAACGAAAAATAATGAACTTATTCGAAACACGAACTCGGATGTTTTAGAATGTTAATTGATTTTTGGTAGTTAGCCGTTCTATAACGCATGATACAAGTATATTGACGAAAGAAGAAGTTTTAACCTAATATTGTTTATTCCTTTTGGGGAGAGAAATCAGATAAATTTTATAAATAGTAAGACTATTCTACCGTCCTATTGATTGTTGACACTAAGTTGATTTTGTAACATTGTAATAATAATATTAACCTTTCTGAATCGTATATATATATTCATATACAAGAACAACTCATCCATTCATTCGAACTTTATCGTTTGGACACTATTATTTATTTTTGCGCTTACGTTTTATAAATTGCGTTTGCGTTTTGACGTTTAATAATTATAATTACACATAAAGCAAGGCAATGACATATATTCATTTATTGTTTTTGGAATAAAGGCTCGTATTGTTGGTTGTGTGTATTTTAAAATGTCGAACAATAATTAAATCATTAAATCAGTATAATGTATAATTAAATCAGTTTTCGGACGGACCAAAGTCGTGTTTGCTTAGACTGCTGTTAATATACCAAAAATATAAGAGGACTGTAATTACAGTTTTGATCTCCTTTATCTTGAATTTAAAATATGGACCCAAGTGTTTAATAAAAACGGCATTCCTGGACTGGGAACGAAAAGACCATAAAAATTAAATGCGATAAATCTGCAAGCCTTTTAGGTTGTATTAGGTATTATTTTTAACTATAACAATTTAGCAGATTAAAGAATTAAGGATTAACACTCATACAATACGCCAGTTCCGTGCAGGCGGCATGTCTAAACTCTTAATTTGTAATTGAACAGTTTCTTATTGCTTTAATACGTAAGCGGAATGCTGAAGTATCCTATTTACATTAAAAATACTTGTTTGTATTCAACGGATAATGGATTCGATTAATTGAAGCTTAGGGTAGACGGAGGGATGCCTAATTGTTAAGTACATCCTTACAACGCCATAGAAAAGTTTTTTAAACGATACGTTTGCGTACGAGTCTGTATTCCATAAGTTTTAGCCCTTGAACGAAATTAGTATAATAGTTAAGTTTGTACCAAATAATTTAATGACAAAGGTTAAAATATGAGGTTAAAATGATGCGCCATGGTTCTAGAATTACTCAGTCGATGTGTCGTTGTTGTTAGGAATCGGATTTCCATAGACATGATGTTCGTATTTGTATATCCCTGTTGGCGTATTCCTATCTCGTGTGACCACAGAGTAATGACGTCATAGTGGCCATGTGCTACGCTTATCAACATGAATATGAGAGTGTAGTCTGTTACAATTTCTATATTTATTTCCTTTAGTGAATTTTATAAATGCTACGTTTTTATTACTCTACGACATTATTTAATTGTTCTTTACTTTAAAGGTCTGTAGGCGGTTTTTAAGGGCCACGATATTCGTTTATCTGCAAAGGGTGCATTCAGAATTGAACCTTATACCCTCGCAATAGTAAACTAAACTAACAAACGGAGCACAATATTCCGACGAGGAACTGAATATTCACGACATTAAGCACTTAACGCGGCCAGTGGGTTTTAAAGGAAAACAAAGGTTGTACCTCTAATATTCTAAGTCTTGATGTTAAAAAAGCTCGGCTGTTAAAAATACTTTTCCAACTGTTTTATTATAAAATTGAGCATTAAGTACAAAAAGAGCGTCGTGTCTTTGGGTCATATAATAAATACTTATAATTGTTTTTATTATTCTACATTAAGCTTGTTGACTAGAATTTAGTTCAGGAATGCGATTTGAACTTGCTGCTGTGCAGCCAGCCACACGGCGACCGATAACCTAAGCGACGCATTATTATGCTTCTAACGCTTTAATAAATATACATTGCCTTGTAACAAGAAGTTTGTAGTTCAGGGTTCCCCGTAACGCGAGTAATGGATAGCAAATCACATGAGGAGCGGTCGCTGACATGATCCGTCGTGTCGCCGTAGTGCGGTTGAGAGTTCGACTTTCGTAAAGAGTTCAACGCGCGCTCTCCGTTCAATGTGCGATTTGTCGGAGCGAATCAACCGGCTTCTTCATAATGACTCCGAATTAACATGATGACGATGCTTTTGAAGCTTTTCTTGGCCAACGTTTACCTAGGGTTAACACGACGATTTTAAGTATGATTAGTTAACCGTGTTCTTTATTTAACTTTAGCGCCTTGTTTTGCAAATATGGAACACGTGGACCCCTAATTGAGTTTCTAAAGTCCTTTCTATAAATTTAAATAATTTTTGTATCAGAAAATACAGATTTGTTAGACATGGTGATTTGGTTCCGCGCAAAACTTTTCCTTTTCCAAACAATTACCACTAACGTTTATGTTATTCAAAATTTTAAATTTAATCGTAAGATCATAGGAAGCAAAATCCAACGCCTAATTTTACGTAACAGTTAATTACATCAATTATATACTATATAATAAATATAATTAACTCTTATTATATATTCTCTCTCTCTTTCTCTAATCCTTTCACCACGAAAAGCTCGGGCGCCCACCAGGGGGCGGTAACGCTCCTATTGGGAACCTATGGATTAGATCAATGTTGGCATATTAGCATATTTTTTTCCATTCCATCTTGTTTTATCGAGAGTTCATTAAGGAAATACGTTAATTTCGAACAGGTTTTAGTGGCGATGGCAGGTTCACACACTATTAAATCTTATTTTTTTAATTTTCATTAAATAATAATCTCGCCAACTCTAAAATAGTAACTATCCAATGACAATAGGAAAACCTACGCTATAGAGTCCATATTTTGAAGTGTTGATCTGTGATTGTTTCACGATCATATATTAACAACAGCATTATGAGGGTATCGTTGTAATAATTGAGATAAAAATGATTCCCCACTATCATTACTGGCACGGCCGGAATCAATCCAGATTGCTACAAAAGGTGGCATCATGATCCGACAAAAAGCGTCTCAGGTCCAGATTCAGAGTTCAATTATTATTCGTATCAGTAATAGCACGGGCTACAATGCGTAGTTATAAAACTTTTGTTACGTGGCTTTTTTTTTACATTGCCATGAGCGTATCGACTTCGGCGCATACCTGCGTCCTTCTCGACGTTTACCTGTGCTTGTGACTGAGAGGGCAGCGCTGACCATAGACCCTACACACTTTTAGATACGGGCAACTGAGATTGACATTCGTTCATTGATTCGCGATCGAAAACGGCCCATGTTTTAAGCGTACAATAAAATATAACGATTAACATTATACGACGGGGCATCGTTCGAAAAGGATCTTTCAAAATGTCTACAAGCCGAATAAAATCGTGTGATTATTCGAGTCCCGATTATAATCAGACTCCATATGTTCGACTATAAAGTGGTATTTGAAAGAAAATTAAAAAGAAAGAAAACTACGGCCAGTGTCAACGGAGCAGTTTCCCGCCCAAACCACCTGCGTCGAAAATGAGCGCTCTCGCGGCGCATAGGTCTGTAGGTGCGCCCGCGCGGAGGTTCGAAAACCGGGCGGGCCAGTACACGATGGAAGCCAGTGGCGGACGGTTGTGTCCCGTGCTAACTCGCGAGTGATGTCGCAGCATGTTGGCTGCGCGTGCCTTGTTGTGGTGCCTGTGCCTCGGCGCGTTCGGTGCCGCGAGTGCAGTACGACCGCATCGCGTTCACCACGTCGTGCCCACACGGCACAAGCATTCGGAGTTCGTTAAAGGAAAGAGTAAGTGTCCACACCGCCCACGGTGTGATCGTATACCTAACGATCCTCCCCACCGCCCAAAATTTTAATTCCGTACCAGTTAACCCGTAATTGTAAACTAAGAGTCTAACATGCTGACGCCACCTAACTCCTTTCTAAAAAAGTAGCTTTACGAGGGTATGTACATGTCGTGGTACCACGTTATGAAAAATTCTCCCGACTACCCCCCAAAAGTATACCAAATCTGTGGTCGCTGTGCTTAACACGATGAATTGTAGTGTACAACTTGCCGACAGACCTGATCGAACCCGACTGGAGTAACTTGGAGAGCATGTAGTTACTACAAATGTATAGTTAGCGAACGCGGTGACCATAAAATAGCCACCATAAAATTGTAAGGAATAAAGCCGCGCACCTACTAATCGTCGGTATAAAACAAACAAAGCTTATCTCGAGTCAACAAACGTCGCCTTATATAGCTCGGGAAGCTGGTATGAGGTAGTCGTCAAAAGCGTGTAGAGGCTACACTGGGTCCGGAGTCGTTCGAACTGTTTGACCGATACGACACGACGGTTGGACAATTTAAACGAGGTTTTCTAATAAATTAAGTCATTATTTTTTTTTAATAATGGTGAGCTGCGAGTACCTTGTGGTTTTGTAGCCATTGTGGTTTTTTATAATTAAGGTATTTCCCGCGAATACTTTTATTTCCCGTATAATATCATAGCATCATTACCGTTATTGAAAGTTATTGAAAAAATAACTAGTTTACCTATTAGGTAGAGTAACAATATTATTCTAATGCGTAGCAGTTGAAATGCAATCCTGTACACTCTCACTGTTCCACTAGACAAACATTTAAATGGACAAAGTGAGGAGTAATATTAAATATCATAAAACAAGTTTACCGCCCTGTTTAATATCGTATCGCTTACCTTTCTCATTCTATAACTAATTACAAAATACCCTCTTTATATTGAGCTTTAAGATCATCTTAAAATTTGTGTAGTTTAATATAAAATAATGAATAAGTGATATGTAAATATATAATCCGAAAATCTTTATTTAATTAAAAAATATTGTATTTGTTTTTTTTTAAATATGTTTTGAATGTACCACCTCCATTTAATTGAAATATAAAACTATGTCTACATATGTAATATTATATAAAATTTAAATGATATTTTAAAATTATCAAAAACAAACACCATTTATTTAATTTTCCGCTTACCAGTATGAAGCGACATCTATCGACGCCTCGCACAAAGCTGTGCTTTGCGTCCATTTACATACATACATATATAGTGTAATGTGGAAATGGAAATGTGTTTACTAGCTTATACTTTTTTTGGCAAAGGATTGTTTTTATATTTGAGGCTATCATTGGCTACATTATATCTGAAAAAAGAATTTCATCTGGAGCGAAAATAATAGATTTAAAAATTCGAACATTGTGTGTATCAACTTGAAGTACTTTCGAAAGTTAAACGGCGGTGATCGCTTACCAACAATTGAAAAATGTTTGTATGCCTCCTATCAACTTTACAAAAAAAAAATTTAAAAAAAAACCTCTTGTGAGTAAACGATTTGTCTTCAGAATTTCGGTATTTAATAGGTGAATAGCTAACATAATTTCACCTACCCTCTAAAAAAATTTAATTAAATTTCAAGAGTTTGAACTCGATTTTTCTATTTTATTTTTTTATTTTACTCGATTCCTCTTTCGTTTTATTATGATATTCGTTGTTATTGGGCTGTGAATTTCGTAGATGTAGAAAAAAAAATAGTAAATTAATTGATGACGAATGTGTTACATATTTGTGATTGTTCTCATATTCGTTTTTTTAACTTTTATTCTAACTAACTAGCCGTTTACTAATAATAATAACAATCTGAATTAATTGATGACAGTTAATAAATAAAACAAATTAAGTTAAAATCAGTTTTTAATAAAGTCCTAAAACACACAAAAACCTTTAAGCTTATTTATTTACAATTGATTTAGTATTAATCCCAATAGATTGATAGATATACACTACTGCGGCTAAAGGCGAATAGCATGAAAATTCAGTTCGAGCATCGATAACAAAAATAACAATTTTACTATCTAAGTTCAATATCAAATATTTAGATTGATAAAGAGCCACCTATCAAATATACATTCCTAGTTTTTGCAAATTAAAAAAAAAGCTATTAAATTTTTTTTTAAATCATAAAGCCGCACAACCTTTTTGCGTGCAAATATAAAAAAAAATGGTTTTTAGGAGTACATCATGCCGGAATCCATGATTGTAACAAGCGACTCATAGTACTACATCATCTGATTTATATTCATTAGAAGGGACAAAAAGAGTACTAGTGCGGCAAATAATTCAAGTTAACTTCCAAGAAAAGATGCCATACCAATACACATATTAATTTTATTACGTGACCAAGGAAAACTGCAATCATAACTCGAGTCTATACGCGTGTTGCGTACAGTGAGAACAATTTATGTTGTGCTTTATAAAAGACATTAACATTTAAATGGTCCTTATATTTTACACATGCAAAAACATTGCGCCTTGTCGATTTCAAGGAATCAAGTCCCACATAGTTTTAACGACGTTGTTATTGTTTCTCTTTGTTTCAATAATCACGAATTGTGTACACTATAAGTTATGCATTACATAAATATTTTAGTAGGCTTATTCGTTCATAGCTTATGGTTAAAGGCACGATTCGTTTATTCGTGATATAAATTTTTAGAATAGGTTTTAAAAATTACCATGCACTTAATATACTATGTAACGTGTAAAAATACAAACTTTTGCAAGCGTCTCACCTGGTTAGAATACATAACGTCAAATATAGTGAAAAAAAAATAGGTCCTCTGTATAGAGCGTATTTGTGCACAAACCGCCTTATTGCTGATCGGCGGGCTTTACATATCTAAGATTCAAAAATTTAAAGAAAATGTTAAAAAAAAACTGATATTTATTTAGCCGTTGTTATTTTTTAAACTATATCGTTACTAACCTATTACTATTTCATTTATTAAATTATAATATGTAAAGAAGTCTTTAGACTTTTATCCCATGTGCGTAGATATTTTACAATATGCCATGCTAGAATAGACGCGCCTATTTTTTATAGCGGATTCTTGTTGCGATCGACAGAGTTGCCGTTTTCGTTTTATTACTTTAATCCGAATACTTGCGTAAAAATTGTGAGAAAAAATAGAAGGAAATTTATTGGGAATGAACATCCGTTATATAGTTATTGATTCGTTCGAAACAAAGCAAGCGTATGCATACATTTTAATTAATTTATTTATTCGACGTAGTGGAGCCCTAAGAGATGATATCTGTTTATCACGACATACTTCTAGCATTATATTTAAAAACAAAATGCACAAGCTTTCGTCTTTCGTCAATCTATGAATAAAATATAATTGCATACATAATATGCTTTGCTATGATCTTAATTCACAAACACAACAGGATGTTGTAATACACTAATTTGTTTCGAGAATTGTTGAAATTCGTACCCTTAATGTAACTGGCCTCAAATGCACATACGTTCAACTTTTAATAAAAATGACGTAAGAAATTTTAATGCATGACTCAAGTTTTATAATGATCTCCGGCCATCGATTGAGTGGGGCGAACATGTCGAACTAACACCAGGTAATTAATCTCGCAACTTTAGTCTAAGATCTTTCCAATACGAAGCAATGATTGAATGACACAAAAAATGATATGGCCAAAAATAAACTTTATTCTGTTGATAAAAAGAACTTGTTAATTAACTTGCGAGCTGTCATTAATTATAATTTCAAATAATGTTCATTCATTTGAGCCAAAATTTATTGAAGAATTTGTAATACTTGTTTCTTTACGGCGACATTAAATTTTAATCAAATCGATGTAATATGCATGATTCTATAATTCATGATGTGACTTTAACTATACCGAATTTTAGAACGTATTCAATCGTGACTACATTTTATATCAAATTGCTAAAACTGGCTATTATAATTTCTATTTTGTGAATTTGTAAATTTTTCGTACGTATCCTTTGAGGCAGCGCCAACTGAATTGTATCAGACGAGTGTACGGGAAAGTAGTGAAAAAAAATTATATCTCGGAACTATAGAATTTATCCACTTGAAAGATTTTTGGCGGCATTAATTTGTGTATGTATTATTAATTTGTGTATATATGTTCAGTGAGAGCATCGCAACAACGGCACAAATAATTACACTTAACCGATTTCCAATTTTGGCACGGAATGACGGTAACTTTTACTGGCGATTATTTTTGAAGCTGTCCGTATCGCAACATACGGCATAAAATAAATTAATGCTCCGAGCGAGGCAACAACCAAAACTCCAAAATCAGTTACCGTCCGTCGATTTTGAGTACCGACGGAGTTCCGAGTCCAATGCTGATTTTATTCTTCCCACTCGACGTAAGCGAGTAACGAGCCACACGAGCTATGGGACACAATAAGAGATTATAGTGAAAGGTCGAGTTACGAGAATGAAGTGGTAGTGGAACAAAACTGGTTCCAATGCCTCAGAATGCAAGTAACTGGATAAAAACATTGCCCTGAGACAAACCAGTTGCCAAGCTTTACACTTATAAAGACACACGTTAAGAGATCGTTTAAGAAAGACCTCCGACAACATGTCCTTTAATTTTAAATCGAAAACAAGACTAAGTAACAATTTCAACCCAAACTAATTGTAAAAATTACAGTGAAAATTAAACAGTTTAAGCGAAGCTATTTTATGTGGCATATATTTTAGTTATGTACTTTTTTTGTACTGTGGGCTAAAAAAATTGTGTTTATCATTTACAAGTTGCATTGTTTGGCTACAGCCAGGATAAAGCTAACAAACAATAAGAGTCAGTGAGCGCGACCAAATCACTACACTATCACCCATGTCATCGCCATCACATCTGGGTCGACCGGACACCGGATTTCTACGGCCCACGCATTATACGACCAAAAAGTAACCGACATAAATAACAAACATGTTCCGCACTATTCGGTGACATTCGAATTTGGCCATGTATGCGTGGGAGTGAGTTTGGCCAAAATTACATAGGTGTGCACTAAACGGTGTTTATACATCGTTGGAATTTTTATTTGGTCGGGTTTCGTCATGTCATGTATGGTATTTTCGAAAGTCTCTCGACTTTATTTGAATACACTATGCGGTCAGTAAATTGTCGCCTGACGTTTTTATAACCGTCTTAATGAACAGCGTATAAATCGAAGCCCTTCCGAAGGTCTCATTAAGAAAAAAACTTCAAAATTCGTGTAATGAGGAAAATGTTATAATTTTTAATACCCCGTTTATGTTGTACATCACAAAAATTTTTGTATTTCTTAATTTTAGTTTCATTTCATTGTTGTGGAGTTACTATTTGTTAGTTATCACTCGAAATGCTCTCGAGTATTATTAATACTTGGCTCCCGCATAAAATTCCACGAAGAAATTCTATCCTCTTAAAAATCTATTATTTACCGTGGCAGGTAAAAATCACCTTGCGTCGCGGATGCCGCTTCTTAACATTAGATTTTTTTCTGTAAACCACGCTGCGTTGCAACAAGTTGTGCGGGTTTTGATATTATTATTACCTCATAGAACTGATGACGACTGATTTTTTTAACCGAGAAGAATATGTAACTCTACACTTATATCAGAGATTTGTTAAAAGTTTTGTCTCTTTGCAGACTATTAAATAGTCAGCAGTTAACTTTATTTTTACACTTTATAATATGTTCGAGGACTAACGAAATAAATATATTTAAAGCTAAAACTTGATTTAGATTAGGAAGAATTGGATATAACCTTGAATTTGTTAGAATTGAACAAATCGCTTGAAACGTATAGATCTATATTAAAAATTCTGCACAAAGTTGCCAAACTGAAAACATAACTTAGAGCTTAGTTTGGTTGCAAGAGCTCTACTCGATGCTAGCAACAAGCATTGTTAATAGACTATTTTAATAGTTTAGTCACAAATAGCGGTGTTACGTGTAGCGTAGTAGATGAGACTGGCTATAGAGCCCGCCCACACGGCGGCGCCGCCTCTTCGTTAGAAGCGAGCGCAGCCTGAATCGCCGACGCATCGAGACGATGATTGTTGAAATAAATCCGTATATATTTATTATTATTGAACTATTCTTTATATAATTTATCATTGCATCAATACCATATATGGGATATATTTGTTCTTACAACCTGTAGTTTCACCCTGGATGACATGTAAAATATTTGATAACAATAAAATACTTACAAAATATTTGCTTCATTTTGAAGTCAATAATGATTCCTAAATCTGTTACTATTCGCTTTTGTTACTCGGATGATGTATCTGTATAATAATTAATATTTTTCTTTTCATTTTCAGTATGCATCGGTACAAATGGGCGAATGTCTGTCCCCTCGAATCGGGACACACACTACCGAAACCTTCGAGATCGCTTTACGAACTGCACTTACGTCGACGGCAACCTGGAGTTAACGTGGCTACACAATGAGACAATGGACTTGTCTTTTCTGAAGCACATAAGGGAAGTGACCGGTTACGTGCTCATTTCGCATGTAAATGTTCGGCAAATTATATTACCACAACTTCAAATAATCCGCGGGCGGACATTATTCAAGCTTAACGTCAGGGACGAGGAGTTTGCCCTTATGGTCACTATGTCTTCGGCGTTCACTCTGGAGCTGCCGGCGCTAAGAGATGTACTACGAGGGAGCGTAGGAATTTATAACAATTTTAATCTCTGTCACGTAAAAACCATAAACTGGGATGAAATAATAACAGGTGTGAATGCGACGTACGTCTACGTTTACACGTTTAACGCTCAAGAGAGGGAGTGCCACTGTCACCCGAGCTGCGAGGCGGGCTGTTGGGGTGACGGCCCAGAAAACTGTCAAAAGTTCTCCAAGACAAATTGCAGCCCGCAATGCGCGCAAGGCCGCTGCTTCGGGCCCAATCCGAGAGACTGTTGCAACACCTTCTGCGCCGGTGGTTGCACAGGCCCATTACCGAGTCAATGTTTGGCTTGCAGAAATTTCTACGATGAGGGCACTTGCTCGCAAGAATGCCCGCCAATGCAGATATACAATCCAACTACTTATTCCTGGGAACCGAACCCTAATGGAAAGTACGCCTACGGTGCAACTTGCGTACGTAATTGCCCGGAGCATCTGTTGAAAGACAATGGAGCGTGTGTGAGAAGCTGCCCACCGAACAAAACCGCTGTAAACGGTGAATGCATACCGTGCAATGTCACATGTCCGAAGACGTGCAGAGCAGAGAAACCCATTCATTCCGGCAATATCGACAGTTTCAAAGACTGCACGATTATAGACGGCTCGATACAAATATTGGAAATGACATTCACGGGCTTCCAACACATCAATCCGGATTATTCGTTCGGTGACCGCTACCCAAAAATGGAACCAGACAGCCTGGAGGTGTTCAGCACCGTCCGTGAGGTAACCGGCTACCTAAACGTACAGGCGCATCACCCGAATTTTACAAGCCTATCGTACTTCAGAAACTTAGAAGTTATCGGTGGTCGCCAAGTTGTCGAAAACCTATTCGCTTCTTTGTACATAGTCAAAACCTCATTAAGATCATTAGGTCTGAAATCATTGAAGAGAGTCAATTCTGGAGCAATCGCCATAATGGAAAATCGATATCTTTGCTTCGCTGACAAAATCGCTTGGAATAAACTTGGCAAGTCTAAAGACCATAAACAAATCATACAAAAGAATGGAGATCCGAAGACTTGTGGTGAGTAAAATTAAAAATTAATATGCGATGCGCCATGGGGATCCTCATATTTAGAATATTAATTTTAATCAAAGCTATTGCGAAATTGTTTGCTTATTTGAAATTGTTTCTATTGGAAAAAAAAAAATGCTAGCGTTATTGTTGACGTATTCAAATGTATCCCAAGTACTCGTTTTGACATTTTAACTAACCCTATTAATAACAACGCAAATCCATAATGCTGAGCGTCCCCACTTCCCTCAATTATAAACTCCTTTGGGGTTATTAAATTTGTTTTGTTACCTGTTTGTCGAGCAGAAAGTGCAAATTTGGTGTGTGATCCGCAATGCTCGTCGGACGGCTGTTGGGGTCCTGGGCCCGAACAATGTCTCTCCTGCGAGAATTATAAATTCGGCGAAACGTGCATTCAGAATTGCAGTGTACTCCCAGGGTTGGTATTAATAAATTGAATTACTTCTAGTATAAGTGTATCGAATTAAAAAACATTTCTTTCAGGTGGTCAATTGATAAATAAACGCGTAATTTTAGATATATAAACCTTTGGCTTTGCGAATTATTTTATACCAATTAATAATGTGCTTGTAGTGATATCGTGTTGATGATGATCGTGATGATTTTAATATATCACTTAATTATTTATAAATAAAGTATACGATTTACATATTAAAATTATACAGTCATTAATGATCATTTTACATTAATTATTCCTCTGTTTAATTATTTATTTATTTCCAAACAAAAATTTTGATTATCATTATTTTTGTGATAAAAAGTCATTATCTCCTGTTGGAGACTGCAACAAATATGGCAACCTTATTAACATTACAAAACAGAATAATGTGTGGGCCGCCCTCTCTTACCGGTTCGACGGCCTAACTCGTTGTTTTCGTCCTCATTGTTAGTTCAACTTTGACTTCAAAACACCTCTTTGTTTTCGTACTTTATATAAGTTAATAATAATGATAAAATTTTATTTGATAACCCTTTAAATTATATTACAACATGAAATAAAAATTTCGTTACAGATTGTACAAAGCTGGTCCGAAGACGTGTAAACAATGTCATCCAGAGTGCATAGACGGGTGCACGGGACCGAGTCGTGCTAACTGTACGAAGTGCAGACACGTCCGTGACGGACCCTACTGTGTTGCAGAATGCCCGGAGACGAGATACGCATCTGAAAATGGCACCTGTCAACCTTGCCATTATAATTGCTACAACGGATGCACTGGCCCACTGAACACAGTTGGCGAGGGAGGCTGCTATTCATGCAAAAAGGCCATCATTAGCGTTGAAGCTACAGTTGAAAGCTGTCTAAAGGAAAATGAGCCATGCCCAGATGGCTATTACAACGAGTGGGTGGGTAATGTGAAGCTTCTCGAAGGAAAAGTAAAAGTGGTCTGCAGGAAATGCCATCCGCTTTGCATAAAGTGTACTGGTTTCGGAATACACGAGCAAGTGTGTCAGGTGTGCAACGGATTCAAGAGAGGCGATCAATGCGAAGACGAATGCCCGTCGGATCATTTTACTGACGAAGTCAATAGAATATGCACCCCTTGTCACCAGGAATGCCGCGGCTGCACCGGACCATCGTCAACCGATTGCGTCAAATGCCAAAATCTAAAGGTTTCTCTCAGTGATAATTCAGCTGATCCCAATCAACCTTTCAATTGCACCGCCTCATGCCCCGATGATAAACCGCATAAGATTTATTTCGATGAGCTCGTTCAAAACTCAATAGCGGAACCTTATTGCTCCGAATTAGCTCATGGCCCACATAACACGGCCACTGCCAATATACCAACCGTCCTCGTAATTATCTTGGTGTTAGCTTTCATACTTATTATGATACTTGGAATCATTGGATATACGTGTAGACAAAAAGCAAAAGCGAAAAAGGAAGCCGTGAAAATGACAATGGTGCTAACTGGTTGCGAGGACAATGAGCCGCTCCGACCGACCAACGTCAAACCGAATCTTGCTAAACTTAGGATTGTAAAGGAGGCGGAACTTCGAAGAGGCGGCACCCTTGGTTATGGTGCATTCGGTGAAGTATACAAAGGAGTATGGGTACCAGAAGGGGAGAACGTCAAAATTCCAGTGGCCATTAAAGTACTCAAAGAGGGCACTGGAGCAAACACCAGCAAGGAATTTTTAGAAGAGGCGTACATAATGGCAAGCGTAGAACACCCCAATCTTCTGCAACTACTCGCTGTCTGTATGACTAACCAAATGATGTTAATAACACAGCTGATGCCGCTCGGGAATTTGCTCGATTATGTAAGAACTCACAAGGAAAAGATCGGATCGAAGGCATTCTTGAATTGGTGCACACAAATAGCACGTGGAATGGCGTATTTAGAAGAAAAAAGATTGGTGCATAGGGACTTAGCGGCCCGAAATGTTTTAGTACAAACACCGAACTGTGTTAAAATAACAGATTTTGGCTTGGCCAAGTTGTTGGATATAAACGAAGACGAGTATAAAGCAGCTGGTGGTAAAATGCCAATTAAGTGGCTGGCACTCGAATGTGTTCTGCACAGAATATTTACCCACAAGAGCGATGTCTGGGCATTCGGTGTAACAATATGGGAGATATTAAGTTATGGTGCAAGACCGTATGCAAATATATCAGCCAGAGAAGTGCCAGAATTGATCGAGAATGGCCTGAAACTGCCGCAGCCGAGTATATGTACACTGGACATTTACTGCGTGATGGTTTCTTGTTGGATGCTAGATGCAGACAGCAGACCCACCTTTAAACAGCTTGCCGACACGTTCGCAGACATGGCAAGAGATCCCGGACGGTACCTAGTCATTCCCGGGGATAAGTTTATGCGTCTCCCATCCTACTCTACTCAGGTAAATAATGTAGTTAATAAAATTTTATTTTAAAGTTAAAGACTAGTTTAAAAGTCCTTTACAAAAAAGCGTACTGAATATATACAAAAATAATAGTGTGTATTTAAAATTACCGGATTTATGCGCATGTTCTATTTAAACGATGCTACAAAATATTTTTTACCATTTCAGGATGAAAAGGAAATGATAAGAAATCTATCGTCAGCCATGGAAGGACCCGAGCCCCTAGTGGAAGCTGACGAGTATCTTCAACCAAAACTCAAGACGGTACCTGGCACAACTACATCGAATTCCGTGATAAGCGCTGGAATCGAAACCCAGAATGCCTCCTTGAAACCTTGCACTTCGTCTTGGACTAATAACGTTACCGGACAGGAAGGTACAACAACGGACGGATCCAGTAAACCCGAAAACTGGGACCGCGATCTACTCAGGTACAATCAGACAAATCCTGAAGGCGAGCTGAGGCATTACTTCAACAACCGCGTGTGCGCATCTGAAGGCTCTAACTCTAGGTACTGCAGTGACCCAATGAATAGAGACAGTCTGGACAACGGATTCGATACCATGTCCAAAATCAAAGAAGCTCAAGTAGGCAATCTGAAGTTGAACCTGCCGTTGGATGAAGACGACTATCTGATGCCGTCTCCACAGCACAACCAGAATGCCTCCACATACATGGACTTGATAGGAGATGGGGGGGAAGGACAAGATGTCAAGGACCTCCGTTACACTGGTTACGTTGGTTCGAAGAGATGCGTGGACAACCCTGAGTATTTGATGTCTGATCAAAGCGAGCCTGCGCAAACGCTCGGCATACCAACTGAAGAGCCCGCGCCTTTGGAGTCTCTGTGCACCAGCGAGGGAAGCGGAAGCGACTCTGCCCCACGACCGGGGACGAGCAAGTATCTCCCCCAGAGGTCGGTTGAGGAGGAGTCCATGTCCGACCACGAGTATTACAATGATTTGCAACGCGAACTGCAGCCCCTACGCAGGAATGAAACTACAGTGTAGTGCGATAAACCATACGGCGAACGGCATGTTGACTGATCTCTCGCAACATGTGACTTTATTCTTAGTAGTGCGCGCGCGCGCCCCTCGTGCCATTGTGTGATGGCTAGTGTTAGCATGTTGATACACCGTCGAACTAAAAAAATTATTAGTTTAAATCAACCAATTGTTATCGTCTACTTAATATGTTGTAAAGGAACTGTTATAGAGGAAAAAGAAAAGGGAAATTTGTAAAATATATATTGTATTTGGTGCTCGTATGGCGCACTAACAAAATATAAGTTATTTATTAATTTAGGATAAGCATGGCTATGTTTACGTTTCCCGAATGTTTTTAGTTTTAAAAGAGTTTTATTTTAATTATAAACTGTGATAATTAGATTAATATTCAAGCATACACTTAAATCAATTGTAATGAATGGGTTATACCTAATATATAGAATTTATTGCCATTAACAGATTATGATACGACAGCAATCACACACTATAATTGTATTTTTAGTAGATATTACAAATTTAATTGTAACAAGGGCAAACAATATTGTGGAAATTTTTCTTTCACCTAAAAATATTTTTAAAACATCTTGCCATTAAATTACCGATTTAGGGAAATATACTTGCTAAAACTGCTTGCCCTTAATATTTTCCCAACATACGCAAACCATAGCGTTGTAAATATGTATTTACAAAATGAAACATTTTATATATGTATCTTAGTGAAACAACACAAAAGACATAATTTTTAGGTTAGGTAACAAGCACAAATCAAGCTCAAAGTATTCCCAACTGAAATGCAAAATACCTTTGTATATTACAATTTAGTTAAGTTGATAAGTTTTTTTTTTATTAGACCAAACCCTCGAATGCCATGTAATGTGTAAATAAGCTATTCTATTGTATAAAACGTATATAAAATGAAGCGTTAGTAGAGTGTTTTTTTGTATGTTGTAGAAACTACCTACATATATGTAGATGTTAATGTCTTCTTCCAGATCATCTCTGCTGTTGTTGAACTCTAAATTATCGTGCCATTACAAATATATAATTAATTACATATTAAGTACCTACACGGTGTTTTCACAAAAATAATTTGAATGTGTTCTCAGTATAATTGTATTAGCTACGTTACATCAATGTAATACGGTTCATATACTAGCGCTTGATCGTATATTTTAGTACTTTTAATCACTTGCTATGAGGATATAATACTATGATACGATTTACGTAAAAACACATTCTATGCTTAAATTGTGAACTTTGTCCACAATGCGTGTAATTTCATGGCTAACATATTGTTTTTTTTATTTGTAGATAAACGGCAATTGAAACATAGGTATACCTTGATAAATGAAATTGAAATAAATATAGTTGTATTTGTTTATTTAACACCCAACCAGTCACCAACCATAATGTTGTCGTTGTATATACTATATATAATCAGAAGTATATACATGAGTTTATTTTGTTATTGCTTTATGCAATATCCCACAGCAACGATTTTCTGAACTTGCCATCACACGTATTTGTTTCATTCGCAAAAAATATATATTATAATTAGAATAAAATGCAAGTCGAACCGCATGAATAAGTAAAAGTTATCTATCATTGAGCACAGCTGTATTAAATTTTTAGCATTGGAGGCAGTATAACAGTAAAACAGACTATCATAAAGATCATCGGGGAAGGCCTTTGTCCAGCAGTGGATGGATGGTTATTCTTTGTTTTTCAGTAAGTAAATTGAGACGAATGAACATGTCGTAGTGATAAGTGACACGCTTGCCCTTAATATCTTATCTTAACTGACGTTGACGCTTTTAGCCTATGCGGCTCTGTAAAGCTTCATCGGATCGCCTAATCCGTGGA
>DWHO01000017.1:0-35629 GCA_018247575.1 Eurytides lysithous rurik | reverse complement strand
ATCCACACTACCTTTTACTTACTTTTACAATTATGCTAAACTTTTTTAAAAATTAAATTTTAAATGCAGCTATGTCACAAAAATATTTATCTAATTCGAATATCGAATGATGTTTTATTACATATTTAAAAAATATTTTTTTTTTTTCAATTGCATTTATTTTAAAATATGTGGTGGAATAAAGAAGTCCGAGTTGCATGGGAGCGATTACGCGCCGAATAAGATTTTCGAACGAATGAAAAATTTGAACATAGTAAAAAAAAACAAATATAGTCGTTTACCGCCATATCGGACGTCATAACCACGAGAATCCTAGGAAATCCCATGCGTTAGCAGAAACTGTTTTCCTTTCAGATGGGTTAAGAAGAATCATGCTGAAAAGGGTATTGAATGAAGAATTGGGGTTTCGAGCTTGTCGGGTAAAAACAGTACATCGTTTAGACATTTAATGGACCTAGAACTGAAGAGATCCTGCGATGTGTTAAAGTGGTACACGGATAAAAAAATCGCCGCGAAATTTTCTTTTCGGATGAAAAAATTTTTACCTTGGAAGTCTACTATAAAATAAACAAGATGTCCGACGCCAACAACAGTGAAGATGCAACGAGCAGTAGCGCAAGTCGGCTTTTGGGCATATATAGTAGTACCGCCACTATTTCACTCGTGCGTCAATTATTTCGCAATAAGCATATGACAGAACTTACGACCGGATATAACGGCATCCATTAAACAATCCAAAAAAAACTCACCGAAACTTTACCTACTGCTTTTTGTATATAAATGTAATAAAAATTCACACATTATTTTTAACTTAATAATTTACCCAAACCGCGCTCGGACTGAAAACTAACATTAGTCAATATTTTAATATAGTTCGCGGTTTACTCAGTAAGTACTGATTGAGACGACGTCACAAACAGACAATAAGACGGTAGCCTGACGTCGAGACTCGTACAGAATCGGTGGGGTGGGGTCAGTTACATGGTATTTTTCTGAAGAACAACAGTGTGCCATATTTACTGCATTTACCAGACGTTACACACACAGTCCTATGTGAAGTATTTTTCCTAACATGCAACTGCAGGGACTGCTGCCTGACTCTAGAAGAAGTCACAGAGGTCGTGGAAAAGGTTACCGGTTTGTAATAAAAAAAATTACACGCCACCAAATACACAACGGAAGCAACTCCATTAACCTTTCACGTTAGGTTAATGGGAACGTGCGAAGGAAAAAGTCCGTTCGGTGCACCTTCGGTCACTCGCGGCTCCGTTCATGTTTTAAAACAAAAATATCAAAAATATCAAACGCGTTGTCCGCTGCAATAACATTATTTCTTGTTCTCGTTTGAATATCGCGAAAATTCATACGGGACGAGTAAATCGTCATCCGTGACGCCTGCGACCGACTGCGTAGAAAGAGTATTTCTGTTCATATAAAACAACAGGCAGTCTTAGAAACAACAGGCGGAGGCAGATTAATCTCGGCAATGTTCGTAATAAACGGCCGTATGCTAATTTATGCACTATCGCATTGTTCCATTTGAACTCCTTAGCGGATAAGTTACGAGCAATGTTTAGTGCGCCGTTGACAACTCCCGTCGCCCTAAAAGAAATTGGCAACGATGCGCAGACGTCTGCCGGTATAAAATAAATATGCTCAAGAAAATAAATTGATGTCGACGCTAAAAAGAAAAAAACGTAGTAACCAGCAAAAATAAAATTATTCGCCAGACATACACCAATCGACGTGGTTAATTTACTGATTTCAACAATGTAATTAAAAAAAAATACTCCATGTGTCGTTTACCGCGTGTTCGCTTTCCAGCGTCGATATAAAATATGTTTTTAACAATTTCTGTATTGCACAGGAATCATATTTTTTTTTACGGAGTAGGCTGACAAACGAGCAAGTGGCTCACCTGATGGTAAGTGATCAGCACCGCCAATGGACATTTGCAACATTATAAATATTGCAAATGCGTTGCCAACCTTTAAGGAAGGGGGTGGAATTTTTGAAAGAAGGAAGGAAGAAGAGTGATGGGGAGGGAGGAGGAGAGAGGGAGCGGAAGGGAAAAGAGAGGAAGTGGAAGTGAAGGTAGAGAGGGAATTGAGAGAGGGAGGGAGGGGAGAGAGATGGGCCACCGGCCACCTCACTCACCGAATGAAATGCGGAAGCACAAACACTTCCACTTTACGCTGATTTTCTGTTTCTGTTTCTGCTAACTTCCATGAGCGTACATTTGACTTTTACGTTATAAGTTTGTTTATTTCTGTTGCTGATACAAAACGATATTTTAAATCAATACATAACTTCTCGATTCAAGAGTTACCAGTGGCCGTTACAGTGACCGTCCACAAACTGTTGATAATAACTACTGTCAGGCTGCCATCGTTAAACGTAAAGTTTTGACTGTTCTAATCATCGTTGATAATATACATCGCTGTTGTTATAAGTGGCTTGAAGCCCCTCCCAAACGATTTCGGCCACGATGGGTAATCTATATGAGATAAGCCAACTCCCGGGACATAATATAGTACACAAGCGTTTGTGCAGAGGCAGATGCACTCACTCTTACTTTACTCTGATAGCCCGATGGGACTGATATCCGACACGACCGGTAAAAAGACAGACGTGGAATCGGTGATATTAAATCGACCTCTCAATAACGACTCCTCCAGCCCAACGCTAGATAGTGTCGACAAGTAGCCGGGACTTTTTACATGTTCATCGGAGCCATGGATTATCTGACCTTTGAGGCAATCAGATAATCAGTTCGTAGTTCTCTTGCCCAATTAATAAACAACAACACAAAGTCATTGCCTCCGCGGAATTCGAACCCACGGTCACCAATTTGTACACCACTAGTGTACAGTTGGCCACAGAGGCAGTTAGAGTGAATTGTAGGCTGGGCCGGATTTAGATCAAAAGAGGCCCTGGTCTATTTCACGTTCTTTCACTATATGAGGTCGTTCCAGCTCTCATTTTTAAGTAAATTACATGACAGATAATATAATACTGCGATATATATGTATCAATATATTAAATGAAACATGTCGTTATTCGTTATAACCATATACATTCAATACATTGAGGATTAAACCAGCTGTGGGGTGAATTCTACTTTGCCTATAAGAAAAGTCTGACCCTGATTACGGTCTACAGTCGATTAACTTTGATAGTTAATCAAGTTATAATCAAGAAGACCACGTGCAAGTCACATCTAGCTTTGTCCAAAATAAGACAGCTTGTCGCGTTCTCGATCTTTTAGCGATGTTCCCGCGCGTTGACTTTGACGGCGTGCTTAAACGTCGTAACAAGTTCTTTTGTTGGAGACGCACCTCATTGTGGCCGTACCAGTCGTGTGTAGTCCAACCGAGTCGTGTCCGGACGGTAAGCCGTGAATCGTCTTCATTAGCACTAGACATAGTCGTTACCGCGTGTTTTTTTCCGATTCGCATCGGTCACTTACTGTTTCTTTAATTACGCGCACGCAAGGCGGACGTTGCTTTGTTGTGAGCGAACATGACAGCGTATAGAAAAATCGTTAGAACCGTTTGAGATTGTAAAATATACGTACGTGCTACCGAAGTGGGTAGATATACGACCCTAATACCCCGGTTTAACTGATTCAAAACATCATTATTACCTCTCAAGACTTAGGACGTTCGGTTAAACAGATCATATCTATCAGCATGACAGAGTTTGTGCAAGTCTCCCGTTCCTGAATAATAGCCCAGGCCTGGGAACCATGGCATCAGCTACATTACTGATTTCTGACATCACTTTTAATCATTCTATGATCTCGATATGGCTTATTTTAGACAAGACAAGACGGTGATTCTGAGGATTATCTAAATACATTTTCATAGGGTTGATTTTCAACGAAGTCTTAACATACAAAATCCTATATCAGGAATGTTTCTATTTTTTACATGAAATATACCACGAAAAGCCAGATATGGTACTTCCACCGTAACTCAGGTCCACCTTCGTATCCGATGGATGGCGTGAACCGACACTTCTACATAATTAGCGCCCGGGCAAAAAGCGCCCTCTGTCGGCGCGAGGCGTGAAACTAATGACGGGCGTCAATGGCAAAATGCGAGAAAAACAACAACGCAGTTTAGACGCTCGCATGTCTTCCAGCCTTTGCGATGATACCGTATGCGCTAGACGGTTTTTTTTCATGTCCGTAAATTCAATGACGAGAACAAAACAAGCTGGCACGTTGCACCGTCATGGACAACAGTTCTATTACAACAGTGCATTTTGGATGATTACAGTACATTGAAACTCAGTATATTCAGAGGTTCGGTGATATGATGAAGCTTAAGCGGCTCTGGACCTCCGCTGCAGTCTATACGAGACACACAATTTGTCACAGCGTTCGGGAAATTAGGTTCTTTTTTCGTCTATTGGCGTTCAGAAATTTGAATGAATGCTTTTTACATGACAAATTGGGTTCGTAACATTCAAAAACTATTTTATTCGTCGAATACGTGTGTCTAACAACCGTTATATGATTTTTATGTTTATCCGATGAAGAAACATTGATTTAATAAGTCATTAATGATATAATCAAAAAGCGTAAATGAAAATTAAACAGTGAATGCTTAATGTCAATTTAATAGTTTCTCCAGAACAGAAGTGCTTTAGTGTTTCAATTCATTTCATTTCAAAATAATTAGAAACAGAATTCGGAACAAACAGTTAGTATTAGAAACAACTCAAAAAGTGTTTTATACTCATTTAAAACTCACTGTGATAACTTTATGCGAACATTGTTATTGAAATGCACGTTAAATTGGACGTTAAGGGGAAACGGCACAAATATTATTATAAACGAAACAATATAAAGTAACCCCCGTTACAATGATATGAAAGAAAATAACAACCTATAACGGCCACTGTGGAAAAATAACCAGACGCAAATAAGAATAATGACATATTTACTTGTACGAATATCGTATCAATTAGTGTTTTGCAGTGTTGATGATAGAGACACCATGTGAACAGATATAAAAATATCATTTGTATATAAACTTATTTAACAATTTTTTTTTGAAATTTCAGTTTTGCTATTTGATGCTAATGCCTTTATTGCCGCAAGGGCTATGACAAATATATACAAGAATTTTTAGGAAATTGTTAAACGTTTGTCAAACTTCAGATACTAAGAAATCTTGAAACGTAAGTGTTGAAGTCTACTTCAACACTGACGTTCGTTACGTTAATCTATGTTACTAAGAAGCTTCATTGAACACACGTTATATGTTCAATTATATTTCACTGGTCAAGCCGCCGTCATTTGAAAAATGAAATACACCTTTACCAACACCTGATTATCTACTGATTAAAGTAAAAGAAAGTTCTTTGAAAATATTAATTATCAATTAAACATAGAGAACATTCCAGCATTAAGGCCCTAAACAATCGAAGTTGTTACATACATGTATAGTAAATCTATATATTTAAAGAAACACTGTAAAATGTTCTTATAATAGAACATATTACATATGAAATTCACTTTCTAACCCGAACGAATTGCACAATCCAACTTTGAATAATATCTGTATGCCGGTGTCCCATTTATTTTTCCTGAATCGCGCTTTTAGTCAGCAACGTGTGAATTTCCAAGTACAGTTGACACCGTTAATGCATAATTTATTACAGACTGAAATTTATTGAAATGCTTACCTTTCAAATGTCCGACGCATAAGTGAGCTTAGAATAAATTGAACGTTACAATTATTATTTGTTACACAATGAAAATAATTCCAATGGTAAAAAAAAATTACTTTAACTGTCTCGTGTTCAGGCACAAACCCGTTTGTGGTTCACCGAAGTGGCGTTCAATATCGTATTTAAATTACCATCACAAAAATTTATTATTAAAAAATATAAATCACGAGTCGAAAAGATTATGTTACGAAAATTTTGATCGATAATGATTGCGCATTAGGTCCCGACGCCATGTTACCGACATGTTCATTTCGCCGACAAACATCGATACAGCGTCGATAATCTGATACAATATTCATATCTAATAAACTCATGTTCTGTAACCTTTACAATTTGCCGCTATCGGTTTACATAAGAGTGTTGTCTATATCAAATCTAGCTACATGTGTGTGCAGCGCGATAAGGTTTCCCTCGCTTTTTCGAACGCCTTTATGCAACACTGAATTCATTGTTTTATAATCATCGCTTATATTGTAACGCCGTTGGCGGCGGTCGCGTCGAGCCGTGGCGGGGATTGAGGGGCTCATGCTGTGAAACGTTTGTCTTATGCTAAGGGAATTATCCATGATGGACTGCCGTACGGCGGGGAGGCACGCCGTTTTTGGTCGTTTTGCGGATTTGCACGTCTAAAACGCCGATATTGCCGGCGTCACGGACTTATCCGAGGACCAGTCGTCCAATCGCTTTAGTGAATCGCTCAAAAATTAATTATGCCGAGCTCTAAACTCCGCAGAGCCATCAACAGGCCCCGTCGGTTGGCAACCGTCCGTGAGGAGCGTAAATTTTAAATAAAGCGGACATCCATCGGATACTGCAGCGGTTTTGTACCACCCCTAATAGTGACGCTAATAATTTATCAGCTCTGCCTAACGTTAACCCGCCTCGGTATTTGCGCCGCCTCCCCGCCTGCATCAATCGGCCTCGTACGTCTTATAATTTTATGTTAATTCAATTCGGACGACAACGAACCGATAAAAAGTAAACGCCGGGCATGCATTTCTTGTTTTCGGCTCGGATGGATTTTTTCAACGGGCATCGGTCTCGCCTCCGATGTTTTATACATCGGCGTCGAGGTTGCGAACGTTTAAAAACTGAGTTATGTTGAATGGCAGTGCGGTGGTAAAAACTCACCCGTTGAAGGGGTATCCAGCGAAGGCGGCGTCGTAGGGGTGGTAGACTGTGGGGTAGGGCCAGCTCGCCGCGCTAGCAGCCAGGTTCTCTTTCAGCTCGATTCCAGCCGCCTGTTTATGAGAAACATTTCTATGAGTCAATGAAACAAACAACAAACAATTTAACTTATTAGGTCGAATTTATTACATAAATAGGCGGCGCCGTCGTATATTGATCAGAATTTACGAGGTTAATTGTAAGACGACATAAACATGATTCAAATGTTAACAAACCCCATGCGCCGATATTCAAAATCTCAACGCCACGAACCCTTTTCAACGACGAGACACTCACTTGTCAGCGGATAGAATAATAATCGCATCGAGTTAGCCTATTAAATCTGCTTGATTTCCAGTAGCTTTAAAATAATCCATTATGAGAACGCTCTCTCTAGCCGGATTGATTTCTTGATCGATCGCCCCGATCCTTTCGTCTTAACTATTATTATTTAATGGCCATAGATAGCTGACTCACGCATCAATCATCTTTCTGAGGACAAATGCCTGCGTTTTTTAGTTTCTTGTAATGGATACGTCTCGACATAATTATATTAATGCGGACGCGTAGGGAGCTAGATCGGCTGTCTTTTTTGCCGGTGTATCGAATGTTGTATTGCTGTATATAGATTGTGAGTTGGAATATGTTCGTTTGGTGTTTTTTAAATTTATCGAGAATCAATAAGCTCCGCGATATCCATCTAATCTGGCTGTCGTTGTTCTTTGTTCTACATAGGAAATTGTTTAGATATCGATCGAACGAAGCCGTAGCGGTAACGGTAGGTAAAGTTTCAATTGTTATATTTACCGATGTACCCGATAATGGAAGGCGAATGCACGCCTGCGTCCAACTATTATTATTTACATGTAAAGTGGTGGGAGCTCGCAAAGGTATACGGCGGCGACCGCAAGGCAAACAAAAATTTATGGCGACGCATTAAAAATAACCCGGGGGCGACTCTTAATGCGGTCAGCCAGGATAAATCTATCAAAAGATTTTGTTGTCCAACAACTTCATTGGTGGCCGAATCGAAAATCCGATAATAAATTTTACTCAAATGCGACAGCGTAATCCAGTCGCGCTGTCGCTCTTTGTTGCCGCGACCTTTCCGATATAATTCCAGTTTTCTGTTACTTCAAATGATCGTACCAACTAAGCTGTGACGCGAATCTGCTATTCGGATTTATTGTGGACCCGGGGTGCGCGCCGTTCCCCGCGTTATTGGCTTTCGAAATATCTCGCTCGCTCACCGCGCTCGTTCTACGGAAATTATTCCTATCTGAATTCTATACCTCCGATTCACCGTACGATCCCCAAATCAATTTGTTTACAACTCTAACAGACCACGGTTGTCGACTCGTGGAAATCTCTAATTAAATCAGGTGTCGACTAACTCACAAATTCGTTTGCAAGATAACGATTCGCTTACGTCCCTTTTGGTTACAATTATGCGTAACGTGATGACATTATTGACACAAATCCCGCTCGGCGAATGTGATCTCACGTGAAACGCGTGCATTAAGAAAACAACTATAAACTCGCTCGCATTATCTTTATTGGTATCAACATGGAGACGTAATTTCATTTGCATTAAATATAACCCGAACTAGGCTCAACTTTACTGATAGAGCGTTCTGATCCACCAATCGTTGCGCTGACATCCACAACTGAGAAGGTCGATTCCCCAAAATAGACTATTTATCTGGATAGTTCAAATAAATAAGTATTAAACGTCGTAAATAACTAAACCAATTACGATAGTTTGTTTATGTGAGAACTTGCACTCAAGAATTCCGGCGCAATTGTTTCACATAAATATTATAATGACGATGTTGAAATGGCTGAAGATAATGAATAAGCACAGACGCTTAAGCGTTTTAATCGACTTCTACTGTAAATGGATGACTCGGTTATTTTTGGCGTCGCAGGTTGTTGCTGCAAGATCGCACTTGATTGCAGATGCAACTGGAGCAAACACTTATATGAACTACAGATAATTTTCTCGATGTTGACGTTGATAACGTGGGTGAACAACAAGAAAATTATCATTATTTGTGTTTTGACAATGACGTAAGAAATGGCTTATCTTTAGATTTAGCTTTTTTTTTAAATGGAAAAGCCATTTTCGAATACAAAAGGTTTTTACGCAAATTAAAAATAGTTTCTAAAAAGTTCGTAAACAAACCTCAACAAGCTCGCATACAGAATAATATACAATTCAATTCACAGCCATTCCGATATAGTAGAATAAATGTATTCCTTTTTTGCATTTCGTAAAAGAAACCAAATCGAAGCGAATGGCTGAGGCGGATTTGTTAAAAGAATCATCAGTTAACTTCATGAATTTGTCAAAACGTCGCTGGATCATAACGCATCGGTAATTTACGAGCGGCTCTTACCACAAATCTATTAAGAGACGTTACACAGTGGCGGAGATTTATTTTCGGGCCGCTTCATTAGAACTATAAATTATAATTTTTTCAATACTCCCCGCTCCGCTTCCTGTGATGCCTGTGCCACATGTGCGAATGGTGAGGACGGATTTGAATCGGGTCGGCTATTAAGAAGCGTCCTAGTGCTATCAATTGTACAATTGCGATTTTATCGTTCGAGTAAGTTCGAGAACGTGAATTCGGAAATGCAAATATTCAACGGCGCGTATAAAAACAAACACGTCTGGCCAGGTCGAGTCGGAAATGAGTTGTAGACTAAATAAGGAGGCGGGGAATCGAGACAAAAAAAAAGAGAAACAGGATCCCATTGAAGGCGATGGGTCGGTTTAACACTTTCGCCACCGATGATATATGATCATATCTACATGAATGATTGAATCATCCGCCGGGACACGTTCACGTCCCCACCTTTTAACACCTTCCTCCAAAGTTTTACTACACGTCATATATTACGTGCCGTGGCTACTTTTATGTTGTTACGATCATTATCATTCAAAGTCACCCACACGCGGTCAGCGGCGGGCCGGGTTCTAACATCGCTCTCTGTTTTATTACTGCGCGTTTGCATTCATACAATTCTTCACATGTGAGCCGATGTATTGTGTTTTTTTTTTCAATTCGGTATTATACGACTATGTTCTCTCATGCGCCAGTTTTATGTATTATGTATGTGTTAGCAATCACAACAAAACCGAGCCTCGTAAATTATAATGAAAACAAAAAAATATATAAAACTCCCGTTCCTGGATTGTTGAATGCCGGCTATATAAAAATGTTAATCTCTAAGAAAGAAATTGTTAAACGTATTAAGTTATTAAGCCGGAGCGAGGTAGGAAACAACCTTTTTTTCGGTATGACATACAGAGGAACATACGTCATCGGATTACGATTCTAATTTATACGTATTATTTGTGCCGTAAAGCGTATTGTTGCGTCTACTTAACGCTGTGAATGATTTTTAAAGCTGCCTCCGTAACGTACTATTTTGACATCGGATCCTAATTATTTTAAGGTAATACTTTTTATGATGGGCAAGTGTGGAAAAAATAAACAGTGAGCTGGCCCCACCGTAGATTGATAATCCGTTCCATTTAGACGCTGTCTCGCCCGACGCCGTGCTGTGGCATTAACTATAATAGATTTAATTATACCCTGTCGTCGTGAGCGATCAAGTCGTTATGGCTGTTATTGGATACGTTTGTACGGATTAACAATGTTAAGATGATGAAGATGCACTGTAATTACTCTATTCTTTTCATTGGTTTAAAGTACGACATTACTAATAAAACCAGTTGCGAGATATATTACGGAAAACGATTGTTAATTGTACAACCGTTAAATATGTCGCTAATCGCTACTGATTGTAATATGCAAACAAGTTGTTGCTTTCTATTTGAATTTTGTTATGTTAATTTCGAGTAACAGTAATGTATATACTTACAGGGTTAGTGTAGAAGGGCGGCTGGTCGGCGGCGAGGGCTGGGAAATAGGCGGCCATTCCGGCTGCCGTTGCTGCGGCGGCGTCGGAGTATGGCGCGCTGTACATAGAGAGCGGGACACCCGATGCCAGCCGCTGGTAGTTGAGGAACTCGTATTGGCACGAGCAGACTGTCTGTCCTGTGATAGGGTCTTGGAAAATAGGTCGACCGGTATCGCAACAGCGCGGCGCGGGGGCGGCTGGAGAAGTGGGGCGCGCCGCTCCTCCCGTACCCCCCGCGCCCCCGCTCATTCCCGCCTGCGCCGGCGGCGGACTGTTGGAGGCTGTCGATATGGTGCTCTGTAAGTTGCAAATTTTGAAATGCCTTTATGGCGCGTTTAACCATTCGCAGTTGCAGACAGCTGTGGTGTGTGGAGGCCTCCGATCGCACAGCGGACAATTCGCGGGGCAGGTGACGCTTATGTGGTACGGCTGGGTGGAATCGGCTGTAGTCGTAACGCTATTGCAAACGAGGTTTTAACGATTCGGGGGAGCGATGGGCGTTGCTCCTAAGTCGTCAGCGCCGATTATCCATACGCAAATCGGTCACGCACGGGACACCCTTTTCGTGCATTGTGAAATGGAATTAGATTATGCACCGTTGCAGCACTAATGCGCGACGACTTGGGAACATCGCATCCGACGACAATGAGCTTCGAGGCCATAGGCGCATTGTTGCCTTAATAGATTTATTCGCCGGACTACCTGAATCGGTGTCGCGGTCGCAAAATAAACATCCGTCCGCTATCTGAGCACAAAGCGGGCGACGGGCCCGGGGCACGTATGCCCTTCTTAATTGAGCCCGGCGAGAATTCATACGTATATAAATAACTTTCTAAATATTTGTCATTCGAATGAAAAATGGTCTTCGGCCGTCTGACAATCGTTGTGTTCTCAATAGGATTAGAAACCGAGAAATGCCACCCGACCGCTTATGATACTCTGTCAGGCGGTTGAAAGAACGTAAGAATTGGGCCTTTTGTGCCCTTCCCGTGTTATTATAGGATATTTCCGGAAAGTATATTTCATTCTCGATCATGGAACTTAAGAATTATGATAATCCAATATGACACGTCTCATTTTGGGTCGATTCGATTATTCGTACGACGCGGTGATCGCTTGGCGTTTTTAGTGTGTTTTCAAATGTATGTAAATAAAGGAGAGTGAGTAATAAGTAAGCACGCCGTAGTCACGACAAGTCCGTTACTACCTAAGTTCTAACTGTGACCCGCCCGTTAGAGATACGGCTTCGGTGTCAGCCTTAACAAGCCGCGGACACGCCGCTCGTATGTAATGTAGGTAACGCCGCTCGTCGCTACTTGAAAACTCCGATCTGTCCACGACGCGCGGCGCCGCGTCCCACTGAAAACGTTTATTGTATCGGGGAATTAATGAGGTAATCCCGAAGCCGTTAAACGTCGAATCCCTGCATTACCTACATTACATACCCAGCATAGTTATTTAATCCTTACTGTGGGCCCTGTACCGCGATTGCCGGTTGAGGCTCGATGGAGTTTTTAATTGTCGCCCGTTGAACCTAATAGTGTTGGCAATAGGGACCATATCGATCAGCGCGAGGGACGTGGAGCTCGCGTTGGCGCTTAAAGGGGGATTCAATCGGTCCGAACGGCGCGCCCATCCGAATGTACATCATTTCTGTAACGACGCACTTTATTTATTAACGCAGCCGGTGTTTAAATCCCGCTAACCGCGGTCTTTACGTGTTTGCACAACACGATAGTGGAACGTTCCGAATTTGCAATGCGAATTTATGATATCGATGTGTAAAGATACGAATCGATTGCTCCGATAAAGGGATGCGTGTCAAGAGATATGTCTATAAGTCAGGGGTAGTTGAATTACGTGAACATAATTAAAGAATAAATGTGGGAAATGGAACCATCAACAGTTGTAATGACGGTAAGAATAGTTTGAAACGTATTCTATGCTGCAGATAGAAGGGGTTACTTTACAGACCACGAGGTCCATAGCGTCAAACGAGCCTTCGTAATTACTAAAATATTGAATACACCTGTTATACTTGAATACAACAGTTTAACTGTTATCTTTGTCGATAGTTATTTTTAAAAAGATAATAAAACGCTTCTGAAAAAATTACGCGCAAGCTATATATAACCTCTGTCCGCTAGAGAAGATATCCCCTCATTGCCTATTTAACCGCTGGGTGATACTGTTTCGAGTTTAATGTAAATCGGTGTTTCATGTTCGCGGCGATACAGACGTTAATTATGAGCGACAGTTAGTGCATAATATAGACATTGACTCGTTGAAAAATAAATTTTAAACTAGTCGGCGTAACTGAAGTGTTTCGCGCTATCACTACGACTCTAGTAAGTGAAGTAAGGGTGCGCTGCCGATAGTTCAAAACTAACTGTTCGATGACGAACCTTACGTTCATTTCATAGTCGAAATCAACAAAAAAAATTGAAATCATTGCACTCATTGCGGTTAATGGGAATAAAGATAGTGAAATTGTTTAATTAGTGACGTTATGGATGAATGCAAAAAGGTCCGTAGCATTTTTATTACATTAGCTGTAGTGTCGTTTCGTCTGCGTTACTTATAACGATGAAAAATTATTGTCAGGAATCGACGGTCAAGATTATTTTTACCAAAAACATTGCATGCGTATTTGTTTTCGACGTTCAATTTAAACAAATCTCTACATTTTAATGTAATCCTATAAAAATGCGATGTAAAAAAAAAAATATATCAGTTCAGTCCAGCGCGCGATTGAAATCGATGCCATTAATTTCAATAAAGCCATGTCCGCGATAAAAATAACTCATCTCTCTTTATAATACAACGCTCCAGGTCCCATCCGCTTATGCCGCAAACATTTGATGCGCAAACTGACAGATGTTTGTTGACGCTTAATAGAGGCTAAGTTTTATAGTCGCAACAACATTCAAACCCGATAAAGCGCTTCGGTAAATTTTTATTGGTCGCGTTATCTAAGACCGTTCGCATTAAACACAGCGTAGGCAATATTATAAATTATCCGTTACGCATTGCATAATTCTAACGACAAATTTGAACGACAAGCAATTCTGTTGCGTATTACAAATGATAAAACGGCCACTTAGTATGGCTTGGTGTTCTAGATCTGTTAAAAAAAAAAACAGACACAATTAATACTTTTGAAAGTTCCTCTGATAGAAGCGAGGAAGGAAAGTCAATGATGATATCTAAGTACGGTAATGTCTGTCGAGGGAAAGGAAAAATATTTTATTTCTAAACATTTTTTAATTGTCTTTTGATAACTGATTTCTTGTCTAATGCCGCTTGCTAACGTTAATTTTACCAAATATTTATTTTCATTACAGTACATCGGTTCATACAAGTAAGACTTCGCAGCAACCTAGTGGTAAATAAGCTGTTTGGATGGAATATATTCTATTTATTATAATGAGAACTGCTGATTTTGAATACTTATGATTAAGGCAATAACTGTTACAAGTAGAGGTATGAGCTGATGTCTCAAGCCATCAGCAGTGCGGTATTCCTTTGAAATCCCCATTGAGGCGTTTCAGATACAATCAGGTTCTTGATTGGTGTGATATCGTGGAATCTTTGAGCCGGTACTCGATAATCAACAAGAGTGTTATATTATTGAAAATTAGCCTCTTCACACCAATCGGCGCTTTAGCCAGACCGCTGTTGAGTACTTCCGCGATAAAGGCGCGCCTCGCGAACGCAGACGACGTAAAAAGAGGGTTGCGAACATCGTAAGGGAATAGGTAAAGATTATGGAAGGAGATACAATGGACGAGGAAACAAACGTCGCCATTCGTCCATCGCATAACTAACCTATAACAACTCGATCGCGCTGGCATGTAAACAAGTCGCGTTCAATGATTGATGGATTTGTTAAATACCTAACTGGAATAGATTATTCATTGCGTGCCGATATTATCGCGTAGTGCATACGTTACGTTTGTAGCGAAACGTTCCTAAGAGCAGCGCGGCATAAGATTGCGCGTGCGTCGCGCATTTATCGATGCAAGTTCGGACGAGGGCAAGCACGCCGGGCATTGGTTACTCAGTTACGTATTTATGCTTATTAGATAAAATGAAGCGAAACGAGGAGTTGTTGGGAAAAAAAGGAACGAACAACTCGTCGTCATATCCTTTTCAAATATCGGACGGCACAGGATTAAAGTGCCGCTGCACCTTATCTCGTGCAGACATCTTTTAAAAAACAAACACGAGGAGTATTCTCTTTTTGTCGTTCGTTTTTTTTCTCTCTCTCTCTCGTGTTTTTTCCCCTCTTTTTTCCACCGCCGTAACCCGCAGGATGTGTTAGCGTCGTTAAGCCCTTTTAAGTGTTAAACCATGTAACTGAATATTCGAGCGCGCTACGGCCCTGTTCTATTTGTCGGATGATGACGTAAAAAACATTAATCTTAGAGAGATCCAACCGGCCCAATGACATGAATTTCGTTAAAGACACATCGGTCGGGCAAAAAATATCGACGACACGCGGCCGGCCGGGACTAACCGTGGGTGACGCGGCTCAGGGCAGGTACGTGTGTATCAAGGGGTTTTTATGTCGGTCCTGCCTTTAGCGGGCATCATTAAAGTATTAAATTTACGATAAGGCTACCCCGTACACCGAAATAATTCGGCGTTTCTCGCTAATGCGGATGAGTTGTTAAGCATACGCGATATCCGAGGCCGTCAAATGCCGTCTTACGCTTCCGCACACAGAGTAGGCCTGTTAGTGAATGTGTAGAGAACGGTTGAGCTCTTGGGAGGATTGAGTTGTACACTCGCCAACATAACAATGCACAGTAATTGCTGGTTTCGCTAAGCCTCTAGGCGGATTCGATGTACAGTCGCGTGGAATATCTGGGGCGCTTCAGCCATCTAGCCCGAAGGGCATACGGGAAGGCTGATCGGACGATAGCGCGGCACCTCTACGCATTCCCCGCCGCGTTACCGACGTATGCGAATAGCGTCCATTGCCAGCGTTTCCTACTCAACTCAACGCGCGCTTAATTGCGCCCGATTAGGATCAATAATAAAATAATTTGTTTAACAGCCGGCGGTGGCCCGGAGTTGCGCTAGATCTCAGATAGGCCGTGATTCATGCGTCAGCGCTGATTTATTCATTCGGTTATCGAGAAGAAAAAAAAACTTGTCACTATGCCCGTTCTGATACGGTTCCAATGTTGTCTTAAAAGTTAAAAGTTCGATTTCCATTCAGTTTGTGTTCTTCGTTTTTTATTAGTTTCAACGATAGTGGTTGTTTTAAAAACCTGTTCTTTAATGATGCCCACGTTTATTCATAACGTTCTAATTCTTGTAAAAGAATCCTCACATCACCTTCGATTTTGTCACACAGAGCTTTAATCTACATTTATTTTTACACGTTAAGGTAGTATTTTTTGAGCATCACCTTTGACTGAGTCCCGGAATGACATCTTATAGCAGGGCCATTGTTTAGGGGTTGTCAAGAAATACGGTCACTGGCAAAAAATACGTTTTTAAACGTGTCACATATCGGATGACCGGATTGAGTCTTAAGTGGACACATCCTTACGAACGTATCGTAAATGGCGTGGTTTGTAATCGCCTTCACTCAGTTGTGGGCGATCGGTATATTGCACGGACACAATTGGGCAAGTGAGGCGTCCACGTTGTTAAATTCGGTGTGCTAATGCTGCAGTGTTTGTCCATTGTAAGCCGTATTGGGAACCGTCGGTCGTCAACGGGGTTTAACGATAACGTCTGTCGGGGATTAGGGAAGCTTGTGCGAATACTTAGACGTTGCGTCCAATAGCTCTCAACGTTATAAGCTTGTAAATGATCATAGTGTATACAGAACCGATAATAGGCAGTGACGTCACGGACCGCGTTTGCTACCGAAAGCGACGTGGGAAAAGGTCAACCAGTTCTAGATTCGATCTCGTATCGAGTATATAAAGAGAGTATTATGACAACTACACAAATACAATCGTGAGGGATATTTAAACCATAATTTTACATAAATTATCGAATAAAAGAAATTGACACATGTTTATTGCGTTATTTAATACGAAATGATCGCGTTAGTTAACCGTATCGAATCGAATGATCAAATCGAACGGTAAAAAGTGATCGTTCAACAAATTGAAACGCCTAATCGAACTAATTAGCTTAAATAATGGGTTGCATTAATAATTATTAACTTCGCGGAGACGACGGATCGTCCCATTGTTTCTTGCGCGACCGTATTCTGGACCGTGCGCGATTCGTCGACTAATTCATTCGACTTTAGTCACCACCCGTCGCTAATTTATCGAGTGATCTCCGCGATTAACAGCGCGATCGTGCCCCAATCACTAGCGGACGCTTTGTCGTTAATTACATTAGGTGTGCATCCGCCAATATCTTTATAGCCAACGTAATAATTTACATGGCTTTGCATCGCGCTTTCGCCCATGTAACCTACATTGATGACCAGTAATATTTCGGGAAACCTTACACTTCAGGTGGGAAGAAAATAATACTAGTACATGATATTGCAGCAATGATGAAACAAATGGCAATGCCAATACGTCCTAAGCAGGTTGAACATAAGAGTCCAATCATATAATTACAAGAATGCAAGACCTGTTTCACGTGTAATCATACGTTGCCTACAACAGTAATGCATTATGATCTATTACACGTTCCCCGCCCGGTATGGGACGGTCAAGTTGAGAGCGCGCCGTTTCTCTAACTTAACATTTTCACATCACTTTAACTACAGCTAACAATAAAGCTGACTCCGGTAGATCTAGGGCCATGCGATAAACGCCTCATAATTCTTAAAAGTCCAGTCTTTAGCACCAAACTACCGAAAAGCTACAGAAGATAAACAATTGGTCTTGAATGCAACGACGAGGATGAAAAACTATACGAAGATGAAAAACTATTATATTACTGCGATATAAATAAATATCGATTTTAACGCATAATTATTACAAGTGTATAGTTATCTACATTTAAAGCGCTTTCATTTTCACTCAATTTATGGAGTACAGGTAGAATAATCTGTAGTGTAAAATTGCGGTCATGATAACGCCCTCACCTGTTCCCATAGTGTTTAGTTACGTTGACGTCACGTTTTAATAAAGTGGATCAGCATCGATCTGAACCTCCACGCGCTGTTTGCCGACACTTTTCTTCCTGTACCACGTATCGGCTTGTACATATAAAACTGTGACTTTAATTGGACAATTACATGGTAGATCGGGTTTCGTCTATCCGGGCGCATACTACGTCGAGATACCCGTAAAGATAAGCCGCGCCAGCCCACCCTCGAAACGCGTAATGCCCTTGGAAAAATTCACACCTTCCCTAATTAAGGCGGAATTAGGGAAGAATAAATATTGGAGGGGCACCGGCGGTCTATTCTAATGCCCCGCGCACTAATGTAAAGATAAATACGTAATAATGGTGTATAATGCTAATGAATTCCCATTAATAATATCGTAAATAACGTTTTTTACACCGCCGCGAGAGCACGGATGCGCATCGTCGTTTCGAAAAATTTCAAACGTGAACTGTAATTATTTTAAAATGTTATTGCGTAATAGCTAATTCACAATAGAATTACTAATTGCAATTAATAAAGTGTGTGCCGAATTTTTCCCCTTCCGCTAAGGTCGTGCGGCGGTAGACACATTTTGCATTAATGTCCAAACCTAAGCAGGTGTTCTCAGCACGCTAGACTTTGCGATCGTCGCCGCAAGGTAATCGTTGCCTTAAAATCCCATAATCCATGTATCTAGCAAATAAGGCTAATTAAAATTTATGATCGCGAACTTGCAAAACGCACCACGTAGTCTTTTTGCAACAAGTTTCGGATACGGTCCGCGGGGCGGGTGAAAAAAAAAATATCAAAAAAACAGTGTTGGCAATTTATAATAGAGCCTTATCGGATCTTGATCAGTTAGCGAGTGGGCAGGAGACCGGAGTTGTATATTTTTCTTTTCCTAAATTCAGATTATAATTTTAATTACGCGACTGTCGAGTGTCCGTGGCATTGGTCGGACTTACGAGACCCTCGCCGCTTTTGATGTGACATTATAAGGAATTACAGCGTTGACAGAGGCGTGCGAGTATGCGCCATACGGTAACAAGATAAGGCACAAAGTCGCGCCGCCCGCTTCACAGGTGCAATGAGGACATGCGCCGCTGGGGGTATGGAGCTCCCGTGCACAGTTATTGGTTAACCACTTAATAATACGTGTTCCGAGTAATTCTCTTAGTACATTAAGTTATTAATTAAATCAGAGCCGGGACCGTAATTACTCTACCCTCTTGATTGAATAAACAATCAACTACTATATCATATTGCAACCCCAGGAGCGACTTACGTCATCACGTTTTCACACAGCTACTGACTTTTTCCGTCCCCGGAACAACTTTAGCATTGTACGACACTAAAATACTGAATTAGAATAACTTAAGCAATTGAAAAAAAAACGAACAGCGCTGAGACACTTAATTAGATTATTAAAAAAAAGTTGTCGAATGTACTGTCGACGCCAGAACAGGCGCGACGCTCGGAGAATTCCCATCGGACACGTCGTGTGTAAAGCGGAATTCAGAGGATTCCAAATCCGTTTTCATTTTGCCATTAATTAACTATTCGAACGGTGAATTAATCAGGGTTTAGAGCGGAGATGGTGTGCCAGTGAGGGACGAGCCGTCAACGGTGATACCGCGATATAAAGGTGATGACGAGGAATTGTGAGCAGATGTTTTAGTTTCGGACGTTCTAACGTTTTAATGACCGCCTAAAATACGTCCGCCAGTGTGACTGCTTTGAATAAATTAAGGTAATCAGGGCGTTGATTAAATTCCGAACTCGTCCCACTTTGCTCGAAGCAACTTGAATGAACGAGTGTTTTAGAAGAGGGATAGTTTGCCACGCTGCGGTGTTAAAAGCTGGGAGAATACCGCCTTTCTGTCACCATCGACTACAGGAAACTTTACGTAATGCAAATTGATTGCGACCCACATCATTATACTGTGTTAGTGCTTAATATATTCTTAAATATACTTGATCAGAACTGATCTAACAAATAATCGAGTGAGATAATTTGAAATGGATCCAGATGGAGTTTTGGAAGCAATTACCCGAATCTTATGAGAGTTCTTCGTCTAATCTAATATTAAAACCGTACCTTAATCAAGTGTGTTGAAGCGATGTTCGCTTTATTACCAACTTTTGAAAGCACATTATTCTTTATTACTTACATTATATATATATATATATATTAATTATTACTTACATTTGAACTACGCATTCAATTTTCGAGTTTAACATTAACATTATATGAGTAAAAGGCAGCGTTTAAAAAAAGAATTGGAACACCATTCTGCTATAGTCACACAGGTTCTCCACATACATAGGCGCGTTAGTATTGTGTTCCATTCAAATGGCTTATTCGTAAAATTGCAACTTTTCGATTCCAACGTCGACACACCTCAGCGGACCGAGAAATGTGATGTAATGTCTTTTTTTTCCTTTCCGATAACTTAATTCTCTCCACGTCGGTCTCGCTTTAACAAATCAATTCGGACTGACGTCGATTCGGTACGTATATGTCATTCAACAATCTAACGTGTGCGATAACTATCACTAATTGCCAGGAAAGTAGTAGAAAATAGATGCTTGATACATAATTATTACAGTAATCGACATTTTTAAACTCTGTGGCTTTGTGCTATAAAGTCAGTTAAAAGTTATTTTGTTACACAGATTGCATATAAGTTTTTTTTTTATCGGAGGAGGCAAACGATCGATCGACCATCGCCCATAGACATTGGCGACATTAGGGAACTTCCAAATGTCCACAAAATGTCGACTTCTTGGCAAAGCGCGTAGGGTTTTTAAGCATGCCATCATGCACAATTCATGTCCGTTAAGATTGTACGAAAGAAAAAATTGTTAAGAGACAACATCTGAATGAATACTAAACAGCCGATAGCCTGTAATCACCGCATCTAAAGACAAACTAAACTAAACCCAAACATCAGATGACGTCGTAAAGTTCCATAAAAAGGGAAAAAACGAGCTGACTTAACCTTTCGATGTGGCTCATTTCTTTTTTTTTTTGGAGTTGTCTAAAGTTTGTATTAGACCAGCTCGACGCTGTGAAGTCGGAGTAACTGTACTAATTAGGGAGTTGCCGTGTTGTATTCGTTTTCGCCTCTAACGAATTTAAAAAAAAACAACTCCGGTTGATGCCCGAGTCGTTTTCGAGCAATGGGTAAAATTATTCCGTTGCAAACTCATGCAAGTTCTCATAGGACTAGTTAACAGGAAGAGAGTTCGAAGTTTCATTCCGTTCACCAATTAAACCATTCGAACTTTGGAAAATAACCACGTGGAAACGGTGTATTATTCATAGATTTTAATTTTAATGATACACCATAAAATTGTTTTACATATTTAGTTACCTTCTTTATTAAAATTATTTACGTTTTATGGTCATGATTTTAGATAAGTGCGTATGGGGGATCGATTCTTTGTGATGACAGTTGGTGTGTCATTTTAATTAGTGTAAATTGTTATGGAGAATAAAACTTAGTGTCGACAGTTGTACATTATAGAGGTCAACGTTTATAATTAATAACTGTGTAATATATAATCATCACTTGCATTATAATTGCAACTGTCGCGAAATATGAAGAAAGAAAAATGTTACTTCGTGAACTACATAGGAACGAGGATGTTCCTTTAGAACACCAGACAAGATTGATCAAGTAACAGACAATTTTACATTTCGTGTAGAACGAACACACCTCTAGGGATTGAGATCTGCCGCTAGAGGCAAATAAAAAGTCAGCTTCCTTCACCGGTATTGGTACCGAAAATAGGCTCTCAATTGTATAGAAATGCGCGGATATCGCTAATGAAGTTGTTTCCGTGTCGCAACGGTTTACGGTGGGGCCCTCGATCCATAAACTAGTGCTTCGCGGCCTAATAATAACTGCACCATTACGCCCCTTAATGCAGCTTCGACGTGGCCGCAAACATTCCTACATCCACTAACACAAAATTAGGTTGACATTAATGCACTCGTGTAGGCAGAAACTCCTCGAACTCGGATCGAATAAGCTCATAGGCAATCGCGGGGTTTACAAGCGATAGAACCGGGATAGATAGAATACCAGAAAGACTAATTCATATCAGTACTATATGTATACAGATACACCCGCTTAATTTGGATTGCGGTGAACTGCTTTTGAATACCTATTACTTCCGGTTACGTTGAACTTAATTTATTATGTAGTAAATACTGTGTAGAATTACTAAGTTAACTATCTCTATAATTCAAAGCAGTATATGAAAAGCTCTGGCAACGGCAATATCCAGTGGAAATTACTAACTTCGTACTAGTGTGGTAAATATATGCTATATAAAAGTCATATATATAGATATGTTTCTAAAACGATTTAACTCAAAAGGAAGATATCAACTATCACATTAACATATCTGTAATTATTCTTATTTACATTCAAACTCATCGAAAGGTAGTAAATATTTAAAAAAGAGAAGAATTAAAAAGTAATAAAAAAATCCAAGTGCATTTTTATATATAGTTTTTGCGTATTTCTTTTTTGCCTATTATATGCTAAGTAGCTGATATTACTTGGGACCGTCAGAAGTGTGGTGAACAGTGCGGGTGCGGTATTGGAATTTGATTCGTCGTTTAATGCAAGACGCAATTAAAGCAGTGGCGATTCAAAACATCCCGTGCAGCTCTCAAGCGATCCTTTATTGCTCGCTCCCTGTCGTTACTCACTAATCGACGGGCGAAATACCAAAATAACTCACCGTCTACATCCTTACATACTACATAGAGCTAAATGCTTAACCACTATGAATGGTCTGTCTGCCCGTCTGGTCATCTGAATATGAAAAAGTGTAGTATACAGTTATATAGAGCGGTGCTTCTGCAGTTTTATCGTTAAGAAAAGCTATCAATTAAAGTAAATGGTGTCGATGTCATCTCGTGGATCACTCTGTATCGGATGGACAAGTTTTTGTTACTAGCAAATTAATATAATTGTAAAATAATTGAATCGAAATGTCTCTTTCTACGTCTCGTGTCAATTACATATATTTTGACTTTTTTTGCATGCAATACCACTAATAAGAAGCGACTCTATCTAGCCCTCCGTCGTTTGACGCGTTCGCAAACCGTATTCAAACAATCTGTCTGCCATCATAGAAGGCCGATATGATCACTATGGCCTGTCAGTCTCGTTTGCTTAGCAGTCCCCAGAGATTGTGCAACGTCTCACTTTTGTATAGGCGCACGTGGGAGCGCCGCGTCTTCGGCAATTCCGGCCCGACTAATAGCTGTGTGAACATCTCGTCAGTCGTCGTGCTGCGTCGCGATTGTCATACATGTGTATTTCGAGTTCACGTAACGGCGTGACAACTCCGGGCGGCTGATTAGGCGCGCCAACGACGGATCTGTGGCCCGGGCAGCGACGGGTTTTATTCGTATTGTGTGTAAGCGTTGACTGCGTTATGGCGGTATAAGCGCGTCAGCCCCTTCCTCGCAGTCGGACTCCCGGTGAAGTTATGGCGCAGACGCATGTTGGTGGCCGACCGAAGTCGAATCATTTTCGCTTGGCCTTTAATTAGCTTATATGACATTGGTGAAGAGACAATGGGAAAGAACATCGCTCGTAATCCGATTTTCGGCCTGTGGTACAGGCGTTGAATGGTCCCGTCCGCGCAGTATCTCGCACACAGCGACACCGATCCGGTTGTACCGTAAAGAGGGTATGGAGTGGAGACCGCGCGCCGCGGTTCAATTTCGAAGAAATTAATTGTACTTTCCGAGAAGCTGGAACACCGATCTGATTAGGGAAAGTCCCCTCAGCGTCCGATGGCGATCGTAATTTTCGTCGGTACGAGGGTATCGGTTCGAATCATGTTTTTTTTTTTCATTTACGGGCCAGTAACATGTTAATATCTTTGATATCGAATAATATGGATAGTTTACAATTTTACCCTTGTTATTATTCCTTCCGTTTGCGTAAATAAGAAGGACATTTTATACATTGATTATTTGATAATCTTATAGTTTACTTTACTATTATGTATAAAACGATTCAATCCGTAGATCTGAGAATATACAATTTTAATAAAAATTCTCTGATAATCATAGTACACTTAAAAAAGTATGGCGCACAAGCTGATACTTATTTCTCGAGCACGAAATTAATTTTAAATTCTTTTTATAATTCGTTTCACATTTCAATCAAAAGAGTTAGGAATATAAATAATGTACGTTATTTTTTAATAGTTATGATTGAGTATAACATGCAACCGCTGAAGATTCTAATTAGATTGAAACCTTGCACAGAAACAAATATAATGGATAAGTAAAATTATGCTAAATATAATTTGATGACTATATAGCCAGTTCGAAGGGGGTTCGTTTGTTCATCGATGGAGTAGAAGCATCTGTCTTTTCTCTTTTTAAATGAAATGACGAGATGCCCTAGTCACATACCTTATGCCTGCGAATTGCCCAGAATCAGATATTGCAACAAAATATAACACAGAACGAAATTGTCATAGTTTGGTGACATAATAACCGGTAATACTGTCGTCGCCACCCCAAACGGACTCAAAAGTGTTTTGACATATGACAAATGCTACCCGTTTCAAGGCAACAGCGATTCCTCTACCAGAGTCTTATACTTAGCATCGATGGAACGATATGGCAGCACCACTCCGTGGTGAAAACAGCGTTGGCCGCTTGCATTTAACTCGTGACAAAAAAAAACAAACAAACTCCGCGAATTTAAAAATACACCGCGGCCCTGTCAACGGGAACAATAGGCCGTACGCACGTTTACTTAATTACATACGCTTTATTCCCAAGGAGCAAAAAGGTCGCGGCACCAAACGTTAAATTACGGGAACGAACAAAAAGAGGGCAACGGAAGGCTGTATGCAGTACGCGAAAAGCGAATGGCGAATATTGTTCGTGGCTCATTATGAAGTTAAACGAGTGAGTGCCCTCTGGTGTCGCTGAGGTCGTTCGTCACGAATGCATCGGTGTTTTGGATAAATCAAATCACTTGCAGGCACTTATGCATCGTCATTTTTACACCTCAGTCCGTGAGGAAGCTACCACCGCCTCGGGATGCAGTTCCGCTGCGAAGCGCCGGCGAGAAACTCAACAGTTGCTCTTTTAAAATGTCGTTACAGTATTTTATCGTGTAATACAATAATATTCTACGCATTTTGGTCCACCAGAAGCGCTTAAACAATAATAATTAAATAATAATTATTGTTTAAGTGCCCCGAATAATTTATCTTTAAATTTGAGCGTTGCGGGAATTATGTGCTAATTAAGATTTATAAATTTTACTCCTTAGTAGAGCAAAGAGGGCTTTTGGGCTTATATGGTAGCACCGCTACTACTTAAACAGTATAATAAGATTTATGTAATAGATTATTTCTAATTTTGGTTTAAATCGCTCAAATGGTGAAATCCAGGACATCTTGTGGAATTTATATGCGTATTCCTTCATGGGCCTCAGCCCATGAAGGATTTTTTCACCTTTTGGAGACGAAATCGACCTGTTAAACGCTTACTTTATTTCTAGTATTAACCGCGCGTTGGTCACTGAGTTTTAAGAAAGTATTAAAATTTTGTCGGATAAATATGTTAAAGAGTATATATATATATTGTGAGGCAACCGTCAGAATACGACTTTTTTTTAAAAACCTCTCGCAGGGAATTACGAGCTCTCAGGTTATAATTAGTCCGAACGGTTCTTTTTCGAAGAATAAATACTGAATTTATCTCAGCAGCACTTCCCCAATAAACACGAATAGAATAAACAAGGATTCGAAGCTAAACCGTGTCAGCACACTCTGGCCAGCAGTTAACGCACTGGTTGGTACCACAAACCAGAGCTTCGACTACAACTACAAGCCGGTACTTTATACCTCTTTCTTTCTTCAAATCAAATCAAGTTTATTAGCTTTTAAACATAATAAACATAATACAAAAGTCATATCTATTTGTCTCCTCACTAGGCGAGCCTGTATCGAGGAGACATATTTCTTGTTTGAGACAAAGACACATGTTTTACGCTCAGCAGACATTGAGTTTTGACCTCAGAAAAAAGAGAAACAAAAGAACCATTTAATTAATTGAGCTATATACAATATTGTAATCTAAAATACACCTAACGAATAACAAAGATAATACCTCTCTTATTTTTATGATACCTATTATTAAAATTATAAAACAAATAAATACAATTTCTTACAATATAATTATAATGCAACATTTAAGATATCTTCGACTTCTTGATTGTATAGACTATACATTTCGTAAAGACAAATCCAGCGAGTAAATGGTAGTTGTATAATGGTAGAATGCTCCAATAATATAGACGTTAACCAACGATGTACCATAACACTGTGATCAATAACATTCTTTTTTTTTTCGAAACGCCTAAAATCGAGTGTACAAATATCTTTGAACCTTTTGTGACACAGCACGCATTTTAAGGGATAAGTATGAATTAACGTCACATTGAAACTTTATACTATCCGTGTTTATTGGATTACATACTTGGCATTTACCAAAGCGTTGAGTTTGGTACTAGTGCGGCCCCTATTGTGAGGCTAAACACCCTTACGAAAAAGTGGTCAGAGTATATATTGTCAAGTAATATTAAAGAATAAGAAGGACGTAAGAAAATGTATATAGTGTGTGTTTTCTTGTAAATTATTAGTTTGAGGATGTCTTCTGAAAGAGATGTTTACATGAAACAAATGTTGCACCAACACCATTGCTATTCAATTTCACTGTGTACTTGACTAACTCTTAACTGAATCCGTCTAAAAATCGGTAGTTTACCAACTAGTTAGTTAGAGTAGAAGATTTTGAGCTGAGCCTCGGTGCAGGAAACCAATTTCTTTTTTTTTCAAAAGGACATTGTCAAGTCCATTGCTGGTATCCGACCTCTCTAAGAAGATACAAGGGGATGCAGCCGGGTTCAAATTGATTGTTTAAACACAACAATAGCAGGGACCGCGAGCCAAATTATAAATAATGATCTCCGTTGGAAGCTATCGTTTATGTTTGGTAATGACGTCCAGATATAAGGTTTTTTCGAAGGCCAAAGGAAAGGTAAGAAGGTGGATGCTATTTTTTTCATATATAGATTAGGAAGGGAACGAACAAGCGGCTCACCTAGTAAGCGATTGCCGCATCTCATGGACACAGATCAAATGAAAGGGTTATTTCTCGTGCTTCGATGTTCACCGTTAGTGCACGACGCCAAGCCGCACTCCAACTGACCATTCGAAAATATTTAACCCGAGCGCACTTTGACACCGTCTCGCTGAAATCCGCACGACCTAAATACGGCGCAGCCGCCCTTTGTTACGCGTCGTTTGACATAATGAAAAACACTTACGCCCGCGATTGAACACACGACCACTGTCGAAATTAAAATGTTCGATTCTTGCCGCATTAACGGCCCAGTCCCGCCGAATATGATTAATAGGCTTTCGTCTTTTTGTTCGTCCGCTCGTTTCGTTTGTGACGACCACGCTTAATCGATCGCGACGTCTTTATTGAATAGCCAGTGTGCTTTTAATTAAAAAAAAAGTGGAGAGTTAATTTATGTAATGTTGAGTTATAAGTTAATCAATGCGATAGTTATTGTAACTAAAATATGTAAACGAAAAACCAATTTGTCGTTCGACACTCTCGTCCAAATTTTCGCATCTATTTCTATTTTAACCGAGATCATTTCAGCTAATGTCACTTTGATGCAAAGAGATAATACATTTAAGCGGGGCCCGACTGTTCGTTGTACGTTGACATTACTTATTTTCTCTTTTTTATTTCTTTACATTAATTGCTTAACATGAAACATATAACTTAACATTTATGATGATACCAGGCCTTTTGCTGATCAAATTGCCCCTTTTTAATACCAGTACACTCACTGTACTATTTAATATAGACAAATGTATAGAATATAATATGTTACTAATTAAACAAAGTATTTTGTTATCAGGAAACTCAAGCACGCTAATAGGCATAGATAAAAACAAAAAACTTTTCTATTGCACGAATAAACTTAGTAGACGGCATTTCTTTTACATAGCTTATATTATTTTTAGTAAACTTTTTCTTGTTATTTGATATTTTTTCAAACAAATTTCTTAACAGACTGCGAATATTAAAACTATATCTCTCTGTTGTCATTTTACCACATGATTGATATTAATAATTAGGTTAAAAAAACCGTTAAAATTAAAATCTAGGTGATAATGCAACTGGAGGAATGGACTTAATTCATTTCGTTTTGGTAGACTTGACTTACTTGTTGCGTCCGTCTAGCAGAATAATTTGATATAATAGAACATTTACCGATTTCATCGCACACTGCTATTTCCCTGAACTTTTAATAAATAGATTCACGAGATGTAGTGTTGATGATTCACAATACACTAGGTTGATATAGTTCATAACAATCATTCATAAGTTATATCAAACGACAAATTAAAACTAACCAGGTCGTTGTAGGATTGGGCGGAGCGAGCAGCACTTTCAATTGGGAAGCATATTTTTGTTTTACAATTCCTTCAAAAATGTTTGTGGTTAAGTTCATAATAAGTAAAAAGTTTATGTATTTTATTGTGTATAAACATTTATCCGTATTTAAGTTCGTACGAATTGACAAAATCACTCTGATTCTGGACAATGCCTCATTTAGCTATAGTGTGTTACATTTGCCACTTGTAAATGTATGATTTTAATGGCGTTTTTAACTTGGATCACTGATTGACTAATTCAAAAGATGTTAATGACTCAGTATCAAAAACAAATTGACACGTTCGGACACGGGGAACGCGCTTTACTCCTACGCTTTTTTATCTCTAATCCAAAAGTCCAGTTTATTTGCCAATTAAGTGTACGTACTTTTACGTATGAAACGTCACTTGTCATGCCCTTGTGTCAGAAAAATTCACCGGTTACACGAACTATTCAAACCGCTATTCTAAAATCGGATCGTGCGACATGCGGACAGAAACGTCGGACGATTGGTTATCTGTGGACGGATAAGAAATCACAGCGGATACCCCGAATATACGAGATTCGGGCGATAAGATTCGCGATGTACAAAACATTTATTAACATCATACATTTGTTTCGCCGGTTACTCAATCGCTTGTTTCTTGGAAACGCCTGTATCGATTCGATGTATTTAACTATACAACGCGTTGTTTATTGCCCTAAACCTGATAACAAGAGAAACGACAATTTTACTACCTAATATGTATGTCACATTTTATATGACTTCTTACGTAAGCTTCTCAAACTTTAAGACCACACTTGTATAGTAACATATCGTAATAGAAGCCTGTATATTAGAATATTTGAGAGCACGATACGTAAGCAGTACACTTTTTAGCCATACCTTTTGTGTATATCCCATAACCAAATACATCTTTTATTTACGGCTTTACCCAAAATGATATCGAAAATAATTATCGTTTTTTTTAATGTTGTTATATTATTCGGTTTATCACTTTTAGAATTACAAAACGTCAATCTGGAATGTTTTAACACAAAACAATATAGACTTAAGCATTATATTAATTCTCTGCCGTCCATATATTTAAGATTTTCACATTTAACACAGACCGAAAGCTTTTGCTGATGTAAAATCGAAAGCGGATCCTCAATTGTTTTTAACTTATATTTTAAAACTAACTATTAAATATAACAATGGGATACCATCCTCTCAAAGGGAATTTTAAGCCCTTTTAATTCTTAATTTTCTATAACGTTTAACGACCTTCCATACAAATCTTAACCTGATATCTAAAGTGCATATAATATTAAATATATTTTTACAACAACCATTATTTACAAAGTCACAATCGAATCTTGTGCCTTTGCATTTAGCGGGAAACCAACTTCTCAAGTTTTCCCACAGACCATCTACATATGTACTACTAAACTTTATTGACATTCAGTACTGAATTATAATAGCATGTATAGCACGATACAATAATATTTTGTTGACTTCGCAACAAATTTTACAAATAATATAAAATTTTGCTTAAATTCGTCGAAGCTATGCACACTTCTATTGAACCTAGTAGAATTTTTAGTGATGGATATAGTAGCACAAATTGAACACAATACGATAATATCTTTTCCTTCTCTTGTCTTAAGTCTAAATCTAGTCGTATCGTTTACTATTTTTATCAAGTCGTCAAATAATCGATCAACAAAATCTAGTGTAATGTGAGTTAGTCGATCGGTTTGGATTGTAAAGGTAGAGGTGGCAGATCCAACGGTCGAGAGTACTAAGTAGAGTCGGGCATTGCGAGCGGGTGCCTTAAAACGTGCGGGATATAAACGTTTACAGCCCATTCTTGTGTTTAATTGCTATATAAATAAAAACACCGTGAACGCTAACACCTGTCGAACTCACGTAGAAAAGGCCGACCCACGTTCCATTTTAAACGGGCGCGTTAAGATTGAACTATACGCCGGTCGCAATTGTTTTATTAACTCGCCTAACCTGTGCCAGCCGGTTTGAAGGTCCACGTCGCTCCATGAACGCCCAACTGGGCATGAGTGCTTTTTGCGAACATTCGCAGTTTTATTTAGCTAGCACCGTTTGTTTTTAAATGCATTTATTTCTTAATAAACAACTCTCCTGTTCAATAACGAAGCGACACCCAGACACACCAGTTTTTTATAGCACATAAACGTACAAACATGCTCACTGTGCCCAGTTATGATGTATTGTAACTCTTGCTAATTATACATGTAACGTGTCAGTAATATGATGCGAGACGCTTGAGCAATACGCGTCGTAACGTTGGAAACAATCGAAGGGTTAATTAGCCGCTGGTCACTGACGACAGAGCGTTCGCGAAAAATTAGTGCGCAATTAGCGAAACAGCCGCGAGCGTTGTACTATTCGTTTTCTAAAGGGTCCTATTTATATGGTCGGGTATGCGCATCGGCATGAAATGAATCAAATTCGATAATAGAAGAAAAGTTTGCGTACGTCATGGGAACGGCGTTCGAATTTCGAATTGCCCTCGACTGGATTGAATCGTCGGGGCCCGAGCTAATCCCGGTCGCGTCGAGGCGGGCGACGGGCAGGTCGCGTGCATCAGGGACGGGATGACGGGATCATGCAGGGTCCCTTCGCTCCATGCGCGTTATCGGGCGAGATAGCGAAAGTGGACCGTCGCGCCGAATCACCCGGCGCTCATTCACTATCTTTATTAAAGTCCACTCACACGGCATCCGAATGTTTTAATATAGTCCGACTGCGCAGATAATACGGAATCGCCCAATATCAATAGACGGCAACGAAATTTAATAAGCCCTTATCCGATAAGGGGTAAGCCCGAGCGCTGTTCTAATAATTCGTACTAACACGCACTCGAATATAATGAGGTGGGCCATGCTAAAATAATTAACTTCACCGCGGTACGATGAGGAATTTAGCTGCTATAGTGCAGCTAAGTGCATAGGCACTAGGCCTGCTATGAAGACCCTGTCGCAGTCCGCCTGGGGTTGTTGCCACAGACAGCGTAAGATGAAAGCATTACCGATATCCGATTGGAAGGACAATAAATACTCTCTAAGTGATGAATACAGCGTAGTATGGACTTCAAGTTTCTTTGTTCCTGGGCAAGCGATTCGCTTAACGTCCGCGTTCTGTCGGTCAATAAACAGCCAGCTCGAGAACTCTCACAGCACTAACGTCCATAATTATAAAACCTCGGCGGGCGAAAATTTAAGAGAGGCGGGAGTTTAAGAAAAGCAGTCGTACTTGACAGGGCATTGACGAAAAGCGACGGCTGACACTACTGTCTAGGTTACCTCGGTGTCGATAGCGGTCGTTTCACCACCAGTTTGACCGTCGCTCGATTTTTTTTTAACGAAGCGTTCCAACGAAACGCTGTCGGCGCGTTCCGAGAATGTCTGCGGCGACAAATAACTTGTGCAAACGTCGCGCGGAAAAAAAATGGCGATCGAACGGCGCTATTAAGCATACAGCCAAGCGGCCAAGCGGCCCCTTTATATAAAGCTCCGCGACCATACCTCAAATAGCGCGTGTTTACCCAGTTATGTCTAGGGTATTAATTACAGAGCCGTATCGTCGACCCCCGTGGTCCGGTAATTGTGGGTCCCGTATTCGTGACTTTAATAGACGCAATAAAACGATACGCTCCCGAAGGATGTGTCCGCTTTACTCCCGTGATCCATGTTACTCCCGATCTTTAAGTCATTTGACCCATCAAACTATGGTGTGCCGACTTTGCAATTTTTCCGTGAGCCGCCACTTCACCGATCTACAACCGTAGGAATAACTGTATCGTATTCTTCCAGTAGGTTTCGCTGGTCCCCGAATAGAAGGATAACACGAATTCGGTGCGTGTTTGTCGTTAATACCTATAACGAATATATTTACGATTTAGAGATTGCAATAAATAAAATAAACATTGGTAATGACCGTAAAGTTTACTCGACGAGCGTCTCTGTGACGAAATTTAAACTTATCAGATAGGAATAAGGAAGTGCGTTCCTTTGAATTCGGTGGAAGAAAAAACAATGGCCGCATGTGAATATTTCAGTGTAAGGGAAGCAATTAATTCAAATATGGAACGCGCGAATTGATAGTGTTGTTCAAATTGACGTTAGAAAAAATGACTCTGCCTCAGAGGTAAAAGGCGGTATTACTTGGGTGCCCGCCAAGTGGTAATGTGTGGGCATATCTGACAATTCAACAGGTCCCAGGATGCGTTCCAAAAATTATCTGACGCATTTTTTCCACATAGAAAGACACCCGACTTTTTTTTACCATTACAGCATCGGGTGACAAACATTTGGCTCCAGATTTATTGTAAGATAAAGATTAAGTCGTATTCTAAATTGTGCTTTTTCAAATATTAGACAATAATAATTGATTCAGTGTACGTTTTAGAAATTACAAATCGATTAAAAGGAAATGAGAAATAACTAAGTATAGTGTTGTATAATGATAAATAATCTGTTTACTAATAATAAGTAAATTTTTAATTAATGTAGTTAATTAACACTGGTGATCAATCTACATCACAAATGGACAAAAAGGTATTTTTTTCATATTTCATTGTTAAATAGAACTTTAAAATTAATAAATTCGTTCTGTACCACGCTTCGACCGTAAGTTATGACTATATATTTTATGTGTTGTTACACTAACAGTTAATTTCTAGTCTTCTTATGATTATCAGTAAAAAAGGAACCAATTCACCAATTTTATCGGTTTTCATTTTAAAATTTATTTAAAAAATCACAGTAAAATTTGTATTAGAACAAAACTGTACAATAGTTTTTTTTGTTTTTTGGTTAGTGGTTAATAGGACGAATTATTACGTGAACCCGCTCGACAAGTTATTCGTAAGTTACAATAGTTATAATACTAAGTGTATTAACTTTAAATAGTGTATTATTATTTAGAAACTTCTATAAATTCATACTTATAAAAGTGACTTTTAAACATACATTATTTTCTCCGTGTGATTCGTATTCGATTATTCTGATCGAATGAATCGAGTTGGAAACACCTTGAACGCGTTACTGGAGTTCGGCGTTAGGCCAATTAATAATCCTTGTATAAGTGTAGGCATCCTGCGGACGTATTCTGTTTAAAGTAAGCGTAATACACGGATAACCCAGAAGAGAACTTGACGGGGACTTTGTGTGGAACTTTAACTCTAAGACACACGGCAAACCTCGACTCTAATTAATGACGCGGTAACATTAAACCACGTTTTCTCACAGCGCGCACGATTCGTGAGTGTCAAAACATGGAAGTGTGCAGTATTGGATTACGCCTCTCGTAATATCAACCATACTAGTGTTTCCAAAATGAAACGTAAGGTATACCGTATCATGTTCAAGAGACACGCATTCTATAATTATATTAATTCGAGCGTAAAACAAGATGTACAATAAGCTCCGCGGCAATATTAAATCGACGATTAATAAGCATTGTATATGATAAAAGAAATAAAAAAAAATTGACTTGTCACTTCTTTTGTCCGAAATTATTTTACAAAAATCATTTTTTTTCCTTGACTAAGCGTTGAATAATGACTAAAAGTATTTGTCGTAAACAATAATTCATTCATTAAAAATACTCGCATCGATGGTCTTAAACATTCATTAGTTAAAGTACTCTATATATATAACGTTATGAAATGTTCGATAAAATTGATTATTGATAAGAGTTCCATAAACCAATCAGCCAGCAAACCGCTCAACTTATATCTGTATAAGGGATAAGTATGTTCATAGACATTTTTAGTGTTTGAGAATATATTTGATAAATTATACATACGTACGTCGACGTATAAATTTTTTTTACCGACGCATTTGCTCGTGTCAGCGTTCCCAAAAATATCAGGAAAATATTTTTTATACGTTGAAAATCATGAGGTTACGTTTTACGCACGTTAAAATTACGTCAGTGTCATTGTTTTTGCGTAGTGCGTTTAAAAAATATTATTTAATTTACTAATCTACTGTAGAGAGTCGACCATATTTTACCTTATATCACTATTATGGAAGAGCTCTGGCTTCTATAACTATATAATAGGTTTATTGAGTAGTTTAGTTAATGGATAATATTTTTTGATAATCTTTCTATAGCGAGCCTTTAGATGTGTTGTGACTTTTTATGAATAAGACGGTAAATATTATTTATTGTTAACTCGAGCAATTATAAAATATGTACGCAGCGATTTCAAAAATTTTATGTTAAAAATCTATTTCAAAAAATAATATGAATGATTCTCAACAAACATCCACAGCATTAATATTTTTAACGTAATATGTCAAATGAAATATTTGGAGAGTTACTTAAGAAGTGGTGTTACGTTTCGATTGTAATTTATAAATTTAAGACGATCTAGTTTCTATTAAATTTTTCCATCTTAATCATTTTTAAAAACGTTAAATCACAATATCTTAAGATAAACGGAATATCTTTCTCCGGATGTAAACAAACGACGGACACGAATTCCGAACAGACATTAAAGTGCGCTCGCGGGCCCGCGCCTACGACAACAGCCTCGCCGAAATAATGAAGCGACTTGGAAAACTTCGCGCAAACTTCGAACGACTCGAGTCGAGCCGTCACCACATAAACGTCCACGGGCGCTTTCAGAACATCGTCAAAGGTCAAAAAGTTAGCGTTAATTCACAGAGATCGCATCGCATCACAAACTTAGGCACGGTGCATTCATTAGCGTTCGTCGTGCGTTACCTGGTTCGGCGGCGATCCGCGGAAGGCGAATTGGGAGGTCATCTCTCGGGGCGGCGGCGGCCGCGGGCTCCGCCGGCGTGTCGGGAACGCGGGTACCGTAACACTGTCCGCACACACTTCACAGTTTCATGACGCCGTGCGGCGGGCGTCGGACAACAAGCGGCGGGCGGCGGGCGACAGCGTCGGGCAGCAAGCGACGAGCGGCGAGCGTGGTACGGCGCACCCGTGGGCGAGCGGGCGATCGATCGCTTCGTACGGGCGTCGGAGCGCTGGAGCGGTTCGGCCGCGGAGCAGCGGGCGCGTCGTCGCGCGCGCGGCGGCAGTGGGTAATGCGGTAGCGGCCCGCCAGGTGATAGTAATTGGCGCGCCCGTCCCGCTCGCGCGTCGCCCGTCCCTCTCGGCGCGCACACGCACGCGCGCCCCTCTGTGT
>DWHO01000016.1:0-35711 GCA_018247575.1 Eurytides lysithous rurik | reverse complement strand
CTCTGTAAAGCTTCATCGGATCGCCTAATCCGTGGAAATGCTAGTTTCCACGAATTGGATAGACCCCACGTCCTGCGACAGGGAGAAACACCGCCGACCATCTAACAGTGTGTTTTTTCAATGCTGGAAATCTTAATTCCGGTAAAGTTCACGTAAAGCATCATTTTCCAGCGGTATTTTCGGATCGATACGCCATTGGAACCTTCAAGAAGAGGGCATATTCTCATCTTAAAATCCTTGATATGGCAGATGTCCATGGGCGGCGGCGTTCGCTTACCATCAGGTGAGCTGCTTACTCGTTTGCCTTCTAATCCAGAAAAAATCCTATGTACAATACATTTTTTTTCTGTTGCTACGGAAAAAAACAACACGAATTTCTAGACTTTTTAGATTCAATGCACATGCCAGTGCTTATTTGAATTTATTATATCAATTTTCATTACCAATATGAATAAAACTGCCTCTTTTATGCGCGTATTACGGTATATTGTATTTGTTGTAACCCTTCATAAAAAAATATCAGCTCTGATTATTGTAACTTAAAGTATAAATGCCATTCACATAGTAAAGGAAACTTGTAGAGTCTAGTAAAACATCGAATCGATCCACAATAAATTACAAGGGCTAATTGAGATTGTTTATTTATTTATATTGAGTTGGGGGCATTAATTTATAATCGTCGGCGTTGTTCACTTTAGGCATCGTTCAAAGTATGAGGTTCCAACGTATCCGCCACGCATAGCCCTCTGTACATGTTGTTCAAACAGTCTTCGGTTGCTTTGGAGTTCGTCTGCCGCTTCTTTATTTAGGGGGTCTTCAGGATTTGGTTCCTGGAAAAATAATTTCATAAGTTTATTAAACCATATCTACAATGAGATATTATCAACGGCAATGATAATTAATCCTAATACATATTTATATTATATAATAACATAGACATATTTGAAATAACATGGTTACATCTTAAACACTACCATCATCTATAAGGTCACTTACTCATCAATTAAATGTTATCTACATTTAGTCACACAAGAACCTAAAATCTGTCTGTCCCCTAGCAGAATATGTTGGTCAATTAGTAATTTTAACTAAGTTGAAATAATGAAATTAAATAATTTTATTTAATTAAGAAACAGGACTCATTATATTAGTGCAATCTAAGAAAAAACTATTATTAAAATGTTCTATTTCATAAAAACTAATTTTTATATTTATCCCTCATATTTAGCATCTCTTCCTCTGGCATTTTGTATTTGTTAAAAACTGACAATTGTCATTTTTCCCACGTAAAACACGACCGTAAACTCAAAGTATTTTTATAAAATTAAGAAGGCGAAAGAATATAATAAACTATAAAAATCAATTGCATGTAATTTCCTATAGTATAGTAGCAATTTTATGGTATAGCCTCTGACGAACCAACTATTTAATTGTTTTATAAACTTAGCTGGAGATACCTTGGATCGTTGAATTAATATATTTGACTCTTAACTGGAGATTAAATGTAGCTGTGACAAGAAAATTTGCTAACTGTGACTAACAACTTCTAGTACTGATTTACCATATGCCTAAACCATTAGATAAAATTAAATAAAAGCATTGATATGCTTAAAAAATGACATAAAGTAAGCTTCTAAAATATGTAAAGCCTGGCGATCCACACTGAGGAAGAGTGGCGGTCTGTGCCCCATCATACTTTGGAAGGAAGCAATTGACCTGCAATGGCAAATAAACAAAGGCAGTGTTACATATACACATGTGTATGCTATCTAGGTACTCACCAGAAATAGATATTGTAGACCATAAACTATGGAGTTCACTGTTAGCACTGGTTTCCAGTCTTCTCTCAGTATATTAAGACACACATTTCCTTCTAAATCTATATTAGGATGATATACTGCCGTTTCACATTTTACCTTAGGTGGTTCATGGGGGTAGTTAGGACCTACCTGGAAAAAAAGTTATTTGAGTATGTATCAAAAACTTGGAAAACCTCTGCATAAATCTCTGGCTTGCAATTTAAATCAAAGTGTTTGAAAAAAATTCATGGTCTATAATTTTGGCAGTTATTCATAGGAGTAACAAATAGAGTAATGTTTGTTGAGGTGTTGTATAGTAAAATATTTCGATTTGTTATAGTTGCCAATATAATACATTTTATATAAATAAAAATAAATTGATAGATAGAAAATATATTAAATATATATTTTTTAAACAGCAAGTTACAAATCAATAAATATATTGCATAACACAAATTTTCAAGTTTCGTAAATCTTATTAGGTGGATAAAAGAAATTTAATATTGAGTAAATTTAATTTTATCAGGCATCAGCCCCAAAAAACTGTATGATGGAATTCAAAATTTAGTAATTCAAGAAACTAAACACTATTGTATGTACACTAACTAAACACTATTGCATGTATCAACCTTAAATTGTACTAATATTCAAGCCAACTGCCGCAAATAAACCCACTGCTTAAAAATTTGTTACTATCAATTTTATGTTAACAATACAATGTTTTATTAACATAAAAATGTTAGTATCTTTTTGTACTTGCTTGTGTTTACCTTACAAACAGTAACTATAACAGGCTAGTTTAAAAGAAATTAGACACATTATATAAAAATCCTATGGTTCTAGAGCCACACAGCTGCCCTGCTGCTGAATGGGCAGGCTCAAACCGGATTAGTACCACAACCTTTTGCCCATTTGTCAGCCTAATACATAAAAAAAAACCCTGGTTCTGACCACATTATTTTGCTTGAAACTATGTAATTATATGTTATTATCGATTATATTCTCATAGTTTTCAACTGCCTCCGTGGCCTAGTGGTATAGGCCCGCGCTTTGCAAAACGGAGGTCGTGGGTTCGAATCCCGCGGAGGGCAATGACTTTGTGTTGTTGTTTCTTAGTTGGATTTTCTTCTCGGCGACGCCATCTAGCGGTGGCTTGGAGAAGTCGTTATTAACAGGTCGGTTTAATGTCACCGCTTCTGCGCCTTATTTCTCTCCGGTCGTGTCGGTTATCCGTCCAATCGGGCTATGAGAGTAAAAGGAAGAGTGAGTGCACCTGTGTCTGCACAATCTCTTGTAGATCGGCCGCCGTGGCCGGATTCGTTCGGAAGGACATTATCTCATAGTTTTATTGGTGGTAGAGCCACGCAGTAGCACTTGCTGCTGCTGAATGCACCAGCTCAAACCCGATAAGTACTATGATGGATGTGGATGTGTTCGAGCTTCTGCATTTCATCCAGTGAGTGAGGTGGCTGGTGGCTCACTCCCCTCTCTTCTCTTTCCCCCCAAAAATTCCCACATTAAAGACAGTCAAACTACCCAAAAAAAAAAAAAACGGTGTCAGGTGCCGTTTCGATTATATGCAGCTTACATGGCCAGATTAACAGATTCTCCAAATACTTTAATTACTACCTAATGCTCCACAGTGGAATTTTAAGTTTTTTGTATTACTTTGTCTTAATGTAATTATTTGTATTAAAGTAACAGCTTATATATGCCCACTATTGGGCACAGGCCTTTTTTATACAAAGGGAATAAGGGCACAGACCGTCCCATGGCTCCACAGTGGATTGACAGGCTTCACATATTTAAGATTTTTTTTTAATTGATTTTTAAATATGCAAGTTTCCTCACAATGTATTCCTTCACTGCTGAGCATGTGGTAAATCTCCACTTAAAGTTGTTAAATATAAATTAACAAATTCATTGGTGCCGGAACCAGGGTTTGAACTCAGGTTGCTCGAGTATATTGTATTAAAAGCGAGAGCCCGGACATTGAGCTACCACGGCTATATTATTTGTATTTCATATTCAAAAATACAAAAGAGAAATTTGTTAATCTTCATCTATAAAAGAATTGTCCAGTTTTTGCTTTAAGATATTGTATACATCACATGGTATAGAATCTATACCTAATATATGATCTATACTATAGATCAAAGTAATAGAAGTACATTAAATTACCGAGTTTAATTTTGTGATTGCATAATGCTTTTTAAGGTTTATATGCTAATGCTATAAAACAAGAGTACTTTCAATGACATCTTAACTAAAAATACAGACATAACATAATCTTGATAGCTTGCTTTTAGGTAAGCAAGACATAAATTAGTGTTGTTTTGTGAGAAGGAAATGTGTGAACATATTTGTTCAATAGGATTTAGAGCAACCATCTAAACTATGGTAACAGAACAAGAATTAAAAACACTTGTGGTAAAAATTCACTCACTTCATGTCATAAAGACAAAACCTAACACAAATATAACACTTAAAAGAAAAGTAGAAAAAAACAAGTTACATATGTAAATATTATTTTTTTCTTAAATATATATTTTTTTCTTAAAGTAACTTGAACCCTGATTATAATGTAGCTTTTCAAGTTATGTTTTTACCTAATTATAATTATGTCTCATGCCGATAAAAGAAATTGAGATATACACATACAATAAAAAAGAAGATTTATGTATAAACTTATATAGTTCACATGATAAAGAAGAAGTTGAATATTATTAATTATGGAGTAAAACCCTTTTCTTTACATATTTATTTAGTAGATGGACACTACTAGAAATTACATTTATTATATCTCATAATTTGTGGTATATAGCTAGTATATAAGGTTAAAAATGTTAATATAAAAATAGTTTAAACACAAACTACATGGGTAGATAAGCTTGAATGTTTCTCAAATAAGATAAAAAAAGTTTTTTAAAGTATCATTTTTAATTTTTAACTTCAGAGGTCTATTTTTAAGAAAGTATTAAACTATCTTACCTTAAAACTAAAAACAAATCTTCCTCCTCTATAAAAACCTTCATCAGGACATATAATAAGTTTAAAATTAAGCAAATCATCTGGATCTGGGAATTCTGTATTGCATGTCTTGGGCAAATTCAATTCATTCAAATCTAAAAAGAAATATTATTATTTTTTAACATTTCACGAGTAAGATATGTCTCAACTTCACGAGGACCCTTTTTTTACTATATAATTTTCTTTTAAACCTATCTTACCTTTAGTGATTCGTAATTGTGCTGCGGAAGCTTTTTTTTGTGAACCTCCTGCTCTTGCCGAACCCTCCTCATCTTTTTTTTGTTGCTTTAAGGAGAATAATTTAATCATTTTATTTAGACCACAATACACAAAAAAGGAATTTATTTATCTAAAGACACGATTTATTTTGACAACTTGTTAAGTTTCCACCTTTCAACTTGGTTTGAAAGTATGCAGGTAAGTTTGCTACATTAAATAAAAGAAGTAAAATTTTTACTTTATGCAACATCAAAAATGTGAATATAGGAAACATATTTTGGCGAAAGGCATACTACACTTTATTGTTTTTTTTTTAAATTAATAATTATTCAGTAATTTTTTTGTTTTGTTTTTTCACAGCTATTTCTTTGCCATTATATCGATACAATATGATACTTGTTTCATTAAATGATATATTTATTACTCTTATAGAACGCCATGTAGAATCAAGAGCAATCAGAGCAAGAAACCGGATGATAATATCGAAATCCGACGAATTTCGAATGTTTCAGTACCAATAGCGTTGACTTTTTTCGAAAAAAACCCTAAGAGTAAATATGATTCCAATGTAGCAGTTAAAGTAGTGTATCGCTAATTTTATGTTGTTGTTAATACATATTAAATGTGCATGTCAGCCTTTGTTTGTAGTCTTGAGAGGCACTGGTGGTCAAGTAACTGAGTCAACTCATAATTATTCTTTAAAATCATTATCTTACTGGGAAATAAAACATAAAAATCGCCTAATTAACAACTTATGACAATGAAATACGAGTATTCCTTTAGCTTTATAACATTAATAATCGTAAAGATGACATATTCTTTGGTTAATGGTGCGGCCAAACACCCGGCTGTCCCTAGTAAGGAGTGAAATTTATAAGCCTTAGCAAAAAATTCCCAAGTAATTTATTTTTAAATTTTAGCGTTGCGGGAGAAATAATTGCATCAAAAGACTACTTGTACAGCCAGTACAAGTAGTCTTTTTGGTGCAATTTTTTTTAACTCTTACCAATTTTTTGTAAAAAATTGTTTTTTAGAAGGTAAAGTGACGAGATGAAATCAATGCCATAGGAATTTCTGTTTAATCAGAGACTTTTAGATGAATACAGACGATATTGAATGTATTACAAATTCTGTGTATTGAACTATTTTTTGTAACATTGCTTCGTACCAAATACTACCAGCTAAATATGAAATTGTGGGTAGTGTACGAAGCGATTTTTAACTTAGAAGCACAATTTTTCAAACAGTTTGTTGGCAATGTTAGTGTTTAAGATCTGATGAAGGGTACATAAATCTGATAGCGTACTGCGGTATTTCAGACTTTAAAATTTAAACTCTCATATCCTATTATCTCTTATCCTCTTAGCCTATTAACATTGCATATTGGGAACACATGGAACCTAGGTTTATTGAAGTGTTTAGTGTCGATATACGATATTAATTACTATGTAGTCCTAAAAAATGAAAAATCGATGAACATCCAATCAATTTCTTTTGTTTTATTGAATAATTCACGCAAAATCATATAAATCTAGATTAGAATTGGTTGACCGACACAAGTGCTTACACAATAGTATAAAGCCAACAGAGATTCGTCGGACCATTGTGAAAGCACGCCGTTACGTCAAAATGATTGCAAACAATCTTCGGCTTCAGACAGGTTCGGGCTGGAAGACGCTTCTAATGTTTAACCACTCGAAAAATGAATAATCACTTTTAACGGTATCACACAAATGCATGTTTATCCTTCGGATAGAAGCCTTGATATACGTGATCTACTGTTGTAGTTACTTGATTTTGGATTGATCCGGCATCGAAGCACACCTGATTTTTATCAGCCAATCTGTTTCTTGTAGCGTCTGCCGACGTCGGCATCGAGCAAACGATAGATTTGCCAATGACGACTGTAATGTTATCACTGCGTTAGCTAAATATTTTCTAATGGTTAAGTGCAATCATAAGTTTAATACAAGTGTAAAAATAAAAATAAAATGCTTGTTATTATATTATTTGGCAAGTTATTGCTACTTTAACAAGGCAATGAAATAAACGATTTTCAAAATTAAACGCTTATCGGTTAATGATTATATATAAGTTAATTTAACCGTCGATGCCGTCGGTCATCGTTATACGGTCTACTGAATGAAAATGCTGTAAATTAAAGTAATACGTAATTAATTGAGTTGATTTTGTTTGTATATTTACCCCTAATTTCTGTACTTGTTTTAGTTCATTAGCGGATTTGTTACTTAAAAAATTCAGCGATAAATAAATGAAATATATAAATTGGTAATATTTTGGTGACTAATAGTAAAAAAAGATTTTTTTTTAATTACCATAAAAATATATCTAATCCAAAGTATTCGTCATTTTCACATGTTTCAAGATGTGTGTGAATTTTTTAGAACGTTTAAACAAAATATAGGTTGAAGGCTTTTAACTGTATACTAACCGATAATTCATGAACAAGCAGTAAGCCGTTGAAAAACGTTATTTTTTTTTAATGATCACCACTAGTTTTCTAATTGATTACCATATGTCAAAATTGCGTTTTTTCCGTCTATGATTTAGGAAAACCTAGTTTATTTCATGTTCATTTGTTTATATTCCATGTTTTTAATGTGGAATCTTACGATCATTAATAAAAACCTCAAATAATCGAATACAAGAATTAAATCGTGTATATTATTCGTTACCGCAATGGAAAGTAATGATGTTATAGAATTGGGTTCTTCTGATGATGAAGCTGAGCTTCTGGTTATTAAAGATGTTGGTACTGTTAACTAAAATTTGAGGATAAGACGTTTTTCATTTATTTAATGCCTTTATAATTTTTCCAGATCAAGCCTTTTAAGAATGAAATTATGCACAGAGATGATGAAACTGGTCCACCTGCAGCTAAAAAAGTACATTATTTTTAGTTTAAATTTAAGCAAATTACATTTTTAAAAATTATAAATATTGTTCATATATTTTTTTCAGATCAAATCTATGCAAAATGCAATGGTTCATTTTCCAAACAAATTACATGGTATAACAACTTCAAAAAGTAAACGTAGAAGTGTAGGAAAATTTTTATCGAGTACTAAGATACCTAGCTCTACTAATATAAATACAATGGCTGTTGTCCATAAGAACAAGCCAAATGGACGTCATTTACAAAACTGTATGAACAGAACAAATTTAAGGAAAAGTGTTAAGGATGAACCAAATAAATTAAAAATTAATCCAATGAATATTTTAAGTAATGGCTCAGTGGCAGTCAATAGAATCCCAACAGCACCTAAATTAGAGAGACGTCAATTGAGTGTGCCAACACCTAGGGTGTTAAGTAATCTTCCTTCTAGCATCACAGTAAAAAAAACTACGAGATCATTTCCCGGTGTAGTCATTTTAAATAAAAATATAATAAGGGATCTAGAAATAACAAATGGAAGAAAACTTACTATTCCACGTGATAGTAAGGTACACGGACAGCGGCCAACGGCAGCAGCAAGTCCTCAGTGGTATTTGCGACCCGAAGAGCAGTTACATGAAGGAAGTTTAGAAATTAAGAACAATAGAGAGCCGACATCTACTACTATGATAGAAATTACAATAGATGATAGCCCTGTAAAGCCTTGTGTATCCAAAGAACAATTAAAGATACAGGTTGGGCCAGCTATAACAATTGAAGACAGTCCCATCAAACCATCAAATCATTATACTTCAGACTATGATGGTGATTGTAAGCAAGATAAAACTAAAATTCCTTTAAGTAAGAAGAGATTGGATTATCCAGAAAATATTGAGAGTAGTGTGATTGAAATAAATACTATGGAAACTGTTTATGACGTTGCAATAGAAAAAAATAATACAGTTCGGAAAGACTCAGTAAATAAGGATCTCCTAGTGAGTTCAGTCAATGAAGGCAGTGAATTTGCCAAACAAACTTGTACTGCAGTGAAACCTGTAGCCGATGCCCTTGTAAAAGATAAGTCAAAGCAAAGTGATCAACAAGATCAAGAGACAACAAAATCAACTCAAGATAATCAAAGTATGGAAACCAATGAAAATATTAGTGAATTCCATCCAACCTATCAAAATTTTATTGACCTATGTTTAGAATTGGAAAATTCAGATGATATGAGAAAAATTGTGGAGAAAAAAATTAAAACATATTATAAGCAAGTTTCAAAGGAGTATGTGGAATCTGATGAGTTTCTTGATTTAGTGTCTAGAAAAATGTCTTTAATGAAACATGGTCCTGAAAAAATGTATTTGTATATAAAAGACATTGTTGATGATTTAAACATACAGAGAAAGATGACCAAATCACATTCAGAAGTGAATAGCCGCACTACTACAGAAGGTTAAAATGATTTTATTAAGTTTCCGAATTTTAATATTGTCACTTTTTAGTTTATAAATTCAATTATTGTAAAAGATAGAGTACTTTTAGGATGATTTGATAACATTCAGATTAATTAGTTGTATACTCTAAAATGGTTCCTTAACCATCAAAAGCTTAAGATACTTAGATCAGTTTCCACTGAGTTATATTTTTACTGGACTATATTTTACTCTATTTATGAAAAACTTTATTTTTGCCATTGTGTAGATTGAAAGATGTAATAATAAAATAGATATATAATAATGATTGAAAGATATTTATAATTACTATCAAAAGTTGTATGGTAAAGATAATATAGACATAGCTTTTTTGAAACTATATTTTTTAAGTATAAGTAATTATATTTAAAAAGTTGTAATTTTTGTAATACAAAGATTACAACTTTTTTAATATCTTTGTATCATTAATTTTTACTTGCTTTTATTATTTAGGCCTTGATTATTGAATAAAACATAAAACATTGGTTAAAAAAATTGTTCCATTACCAGAGATATGAAAATTAAAATGAAGTTAATATATGCATATCTTAATAAATACAGCTTACATGAAATTATGTTTTTTAACCATTGTAAAGAATGTTTAGTACATAGTCTGTCATTAACTGTAAAAAACATATAATTGAAATAAAGTCAAATATAATGGTCCAAATAACTTTATTTTTTTTTATTTACCTTGATATAATATTAAAAATAAGAAGGCATTTGAACCATTATGATATACTTTAGGCAAAACTGAACCATTTCCGATGAACCTTAGTAGTTTTAGTTGATAACTTTTGCATTAAAAATAGCCTTTTAGTTTCAAATGATATTTTTTGATGCTGACTCATTTGTTTGGCTAATAGATTTTTACGGCAATCCTAAATTTACATTAATAATGTTGTTTATTTTAAATTTAAGAATGTGTATTTGTTGTTTTCTTTGCTCATGCTTTTATCTATGGTAATAAAGAGAACATCATGGCAAGATAGGTATGCTCCCAAAAAATAAACGCTGAGCTTAAGCTGGTAAATATGCTCAACGGCAGTAATAAAATATAATGTAAAATTATATGTTGTATATTTGTATGCTTTCAATTTTTTTGCATTTCACTTAGTTTATCAGTTATATTTTTATTGCAGAAAACATAACTGAAGTTTATGAAGAAGCCAAAGGTGACCGTAAACGTCGGAGACAAATACGTAAGCTGGAAAAAACTATCAAAAAACTCCACAAGGCAATTATAAAATTAGAGGAACAAGAGGTGGATTTTGATGATGAAGAAAATTCCGTTTATTTACTAACTGAAAGGTATAAACCCCTTTTTAACATTTTTTTATTCATTTGCTTGTGCTTTTTCAATTTACCAATGTGTTCATTACCAATTTTGATGTTAGCATTTTCATGCATAATTTTAGTTCTAATTATCTTTTTTAAGTAATTCATATCAAAATGTAATAAGAATCATAACATAAACTAAAAATTGATGCTTAAGTTAAGTAAATGTTTGAAGGACTCTGCACAACTCATGTGTTGTGTAAGGTTTGCCAATGGGTTCATCTACTTGTACAAATTATGGATGATAGCTATTATTATTTCAAAATTTTGTTTTTATTTAACAGAATGATATGCAATATATATATAGTAAGAAGCATATTTTCGATCTAGTACTTTTTGAAAATAAAGTTTAAATATTTTATAAGAAAAAAGTTTTTAGGGAATACAGTTATGACATTGTGGTTATTAATGTATCAGTAAAGTGGCAATAACTAATTCAATTACTTTATTTAATAAATAAAATATAGCTAAGTAAATAATCCATGCACTTTATTAAAAATGCAATCATTGTAAGGTGTTATGCATTCAATATTAAATAAATTCTTTAAAATTTTTCTTTTTTGTTTATTTCTAGTAACTCCATTTGACGGTGTTTATATTCAAATCACAGACAGATACTTCATTTAATTAATAGACAATCTAGATTTATATTATTCTCAATTCAAAAACGACAATCCATAGCTTTAAATAAATAACTGTGAACTCAAGACCATTATTTGTCAAACAGAAATAATGCAGAAGTATATTAGTTGTTCATTATAGTTAGTGATACATTCCTAAAATATTCTATGAAATTTAATTAAGGTTCATACATATAATTGTTTTTTTTTAAATACTGGCTATACGCCTTGAACGTAATTTTTTTTTAATAATAAACAGACTGCTATATTTATTCTACTAAAATAATCCTTATGTTATTTTCAGGTATAAGGAGAGGTTGGTGCGAGTGCATGCGAAGTTTTGTCAAATTACAAGTACAAAAATGCCTTCCGAGCCTCGAATTCAAATTCAGAGCCGCCCCGGAAGACCACAGGGACCTGCAAAAAGACTCGAAAAGTGGGTCAACAAAAAGGTTCCTCTGGGAACCCCACTTCCTTTTCCTGACTTTCATGATGTATTAAAATGTGTCAAACAAGCGAATGAAGAAGACAAACTAGGATGGAATGAGGCTGACATAATGGAAGAAGGTGCGTTCACATTATAATATAGTTAGATTGACCCCATAGATAGCATAGTTGTGCAAGCGGTCAACTTGCTAAATGTTTCGCGTGTGGGATTGTGCGTTCGATTCCTAAGCGTAGATTATGCCCGCATGTTAATCTTAGTCAAAACTCGTGCAATGAAAGGACATTACCCTTAGTGTGGGTTTTTGAAAATTAAGAAAGAAAGAAAATACTTTTTATTAAGCAATATATAACACGTTTTTTTACCTTTAAATGTTCTAGGAGTATAAGTTTTCAGTTAAGGTCACAGTTTATAATTATAATATTTTGTATTTAACTTGACATTAGAAAAAAATTTACATAACAAAATAAACATCATATTTATAAAAATCAAGCAGCTTCCATATTCTTGTATTGTTTTGTCAACTTACTTGACAATTATTCTTTGGCCAATGTACATATCATATATGTGCTTTTTAACATATAAGCTTTAACACTGTCACGTTACATTAAAAATATTTTGCAAGATAAATTCATGTATTCTCACAAACATTCATAAATAGGAAATAATATTAATAGGATTAAATAATTTTGTTTTATATTGTTTCGTTTATTTAAAATACTGAATTCGAGTAAAATATGCGAATTTTACTCGAATTCAGTATTTTACTCTCTCAAATATTATCACGTCCATTAATATTTTAGAAACCATAAATGTTATAATATTTTACATTTCCTCGAAAATGTTTTTAAACAATGTTGTTAGTCTATGTATAAAATATATTGTTAATTGGGTGCATTACGATACATTAATCTGTCTTCAAGCGACAACAATAGGTTGGCTTAAGTATATGTAAATTTTTTGTTTTAGCTCGAGATCTCTTTACAAGGTGTGGTCGGAAGTTGCAAAGGAGGCGACAAGAAAACGAATGGAGATTAGCTACATCGCGAATAACTCAAGATGCCGACCCAGCAGAAGAGAATGAAGTACTTAAAAAGAAATTAAATGAAAATAGGGTGGCAGCAGCTGAAAAAGAGATTGAACTTGTAAACAAGTAAGTATATGTTAACTGCCTGCGTGGCCTAGTGGTATAGGCCGCGCTTTACAAATCGGAGGTCGTGGGTTCGAATCCTGCGGACGGCAATGACTTTGTGTTTTTGTTTCTTAGTTGGGTTAGGGCATTACAGGCTGGACATCCAATTGCCTGAAAATTAAGATGATCTATGCGTCGAATGGACATGTAAAAAATCGGTCCCGACTTCTTTCCGACGTCATCTAGTGGTGGTTTGAAGGAGTCGTTATTAAGAGGTAGGTTAAATGTCACCGCCTCTGTGCCTGATCTCTCTCCAGTCATGTCGGTTATTCGTCCCATCGGGCTTTGAGAATAAAGGAAGAGCGAGTGTTCCTGTGTTCGTGCAAACGCTTGTGCACTATAATATATCCCGTCAGTAGTCTGATCTCTTGTAGATTGGCCGCCGTGGCCGGAATCGATCGGGAGGACATTATAATATGTTAGCTAGCGTTAAAAGTGTTAGGAGAAAAAAGTATTAATTAACACTTTCGTTGCAGCAGTCTGTCCACAAAGTGGCACCACTGAATGAAATGTGCACATTGCATGTCGGTAATCTGATGTTCGGAAGGTTTACTGAAAACCTATTAAATACAATAAGTCATAAATGAAATAATAAGTATTAAAAGTTTGCACTAAATTATTATGCCAAAATTTCAGTCAATGCTACATACTTGAATAGTCATAACTTAGGACGTATATTGAAGATTATAATGATTGTTGTATTTAGCTGTTTTTATCACGGGATAACTTTTTAAACACAAAAATGGTTTTACCAGTTTTTCTGTTCAACACATTATTAGAAAAAATTGCACTTGGCAGGTTTTCGCAGTAAACGCTCAATATATTTGAAGATTTTAGAAATACAGTAATCCCCCTATAACACGGTACTCTTATAACGCATTCCAGTCTACCGTGTTATAGGGGGGATTACTGTACTATAAATAAAAATGCAATTTAGAATAATATATTTTTTTAATATATTTTTTAGTAGTTTACTTCACATAAATTTTGAAACAAGGGTCGACACACGTTACGTTTTTGCGCTCATACTTAGACAACATCAACAACCATCTATTTCGGTTTTTGTCCTACCGATTTGATTGTTTTAAGGAAGAATTCTTGTTATATTTTATTTTTGTATCTACAAACTACAACGTGTTCAACGACGAAGGAAAATATCGTGAGGAAATCTGCATATTTAAGAAACAAAAAAAAAACGTTAATATGTGAAGTCCGCACATCCGCAGCGAGGCCCTTATACCCTATGTATAGAGGAGGGCTGTGCCCAGCGGTTGCATATATAGGCTGTTATTTTTATCTACAAAATATTTCACACGTAAATAGAACACACAGCAGAAACTTGTTTCGACTTGCAAAACATAGATACTACGCGTGTTCAAGCTAACGCCGTTTAAATACGGCGTACGTAAAGTAAGGTTAACCCTTGACGACGACCCTTGTTACTCTCCTGTCCCGTAGTAGTGTGTAGTTTAAAATACTGTATGGTAAAGAGCTATATATTTTCAAATAAAAGTATAGGATGTACGAGCTGCCTGATTTGTAGTATATAAACTTCGATAGTGTTTTTTTTTCTTGTTTTAAAAAACGCTGCACCTATTTAAAGATATCTTGAGAAATATCATCTTGTGAAAGGCGTTTTACATACATATATTTCACGCGAAGAAACGCCCAGATCCGGAACAATTATCTGTTCTTATAAATATTTGCCCCGGATGGGAATCGAAGCCACGACCCGCGACGCCAAAGCCCACAGATTAGCAACTGCGCTAAACAAGTCATTATTATAATACTCTTTATACTTTTGAGCGCAACTATCATTGCTTTCGAGAATGCCGTATGGCAAGCCAGTTCTTTTGAACGTTGGGACTAGCTTTGGTTTTGACTGCAGGGCCGGCATAAGTATGCTGGTTACACCGTTCGCGACTAATACTTAAAATAATAATACTTGTAACTAGAATTTATATACTTTTATAATTTGGCACATAATAATTATGCACACTTCATTAAATTTATTCTTCTCCAATTTGATAGGTATGCAGATCAACAAAGTCAATTAAAATTAGAGGGTGTTGAGATAGGCGACAAAGAAGCCGACGAATCACCCGTGGAAAGTGAAGATGAAGAAATTAATGATGATAGTAATTCATTAGACGATAAAGGTAAAAGGAAAGATCGTTTGAGAAGACTTTTAGAAGAGAAATCTAGAAAATCACTTGAAGATAATCAAGAGCCTGAAAGATTACCTCAAAAGAAAGATATTTTTGAAGACGTTCAGAGCGTTACTGACGATGATATTGTCATTACAAAAATTGAGGGTATAAATACATCCGTAGATAGAGTTAGAACGAGCTCAAATCAAAAAGCTAAAGAAAGTTCTGTTGAAAATAAAATCACAGATGATAAAGTGGAAGATCAAATTGATAAAGATAATTGTATTGCTAAAATAACGAGTGATGCTGACAGTGATAACGATATTGAAGAAGTTGATGAAAAGACTACTGTAGTAAAAACAGGGACTAAGCTAGACCAAGATGATCGTATAAATTTAATAAGTGACGAATCTGATGGTGAAGAGTTGAACCTTTTACAAGAGCTGCATTCGGGTGATGATGTATCGTCGCCGGACTCTTCTGACGTTGATGATTCGCCTATTTCAGAGAAATTAAAGTCGAATTACGAAAATTATGACGTTATCAGTATAGAGAACTCTAGTTATTCTGAATCAGAATCAGTCAAAGATGATGTTTTAAGTGATGAAATAGAAATAAAAGGTCTCAAAAGTGATGAACAACACGTATATAATTTAGATGATGATTCACAGACTAATGATCGTCAAGAACCTGCTCTTGAAAGAGAATTAGACGACCAAGAAAATTATGTCGATGCATACGAGCATTGTCTACTCGCTTCTTCTGAAGATGAAGATACCACAAGCAAAGAAGTTGCTCTAGACAAGTACAGTGGTAACTATATTAATCTTAAAGATGACGAAATATCGATTAGTGAAACACAGTTACAAGAAGTAAGAAATTTCACTACAAGTGGCAAATTATCTCAAACCGTCAGTAGTTTTTGTAATGGAAATTCTGATTTTGAAATTGATATACATAAAGAGCATGGTACAGTTGTGTTATCAAACGACGTGGATGGTATAGTTGGCGCTGTCGCAGAAAAAAATGGATGTAACAAATCTGTCTCTATTGAAGTTGCTGTTGGTGATAAGGTGGTAGAGAAACAATTAGATAATCAGAAATTACAAGCGCCAATTATAGCTACGGTTACTCTATGTGATGACATCTTTGAAGACGACAATTCCTTAAAGGCGTTGGAACCTTCATGAAGCCTTTTTTCCAAATACAAGTGTCAGTGTGAAAATGTTTCCCCCTCGGCTAAAAGTCCTGAACTTACGATCTGAAATCTAAAAGGAAATAAAAAAAAACATGCGGTTCGGTAGATGATTAAACAAAATTTTGCAAACCGTTTGTGTTTCTTGACGAAGAATCGTTCTACAAACAGAAAAAATTGAAAGCATCTATTTACGAAATTTATACTGAGTACACATATAAATAAATTAGTTTATGTACAAGTTTCTTAAAATCTCATTTTTTCTACTACGCGTACTATTTAGGAATGTCCAAATCTTACATTATCGTATCTTTGTTTGAGTTTAATTTACACACAAATAATTTTGTACGATTACACACTTACATTTGCAATAGGAATATAGGTAGATACGCGATGTCAGGGCCGGATTTAGGGGTGAGGGGGTCATCCGGGGCTTGAGCCCCCGGGCAATCACAAAAGACGGGCCCCCCCATAGAGACTATAAAAAAAATACTTTCAAATTCCAGCGAATAAAGAACTAATAAAAAACTTTCGCTTTGAGTTTTATTTTCGCTGGTTTATCTACAGTATTTTGTACAAACATGATTGATTACATTAGGAACTTGATTTCAAGGAAATCATCAACGATTTTTCTTCTAATAAAGCTCGGTCTGTTAATGCTAAGATTTAATTTCGCATAATTATTGTTTTTGATTATATTTATGTTTGTTGTAATAATTTACTTGGTTTCACAATAATTTATTTGTTATAAAATTCGACTGAAAAATTGAGTGCATTTTATTTGGAAAATAACTGGGGGCTAGGGGGCCTCTACTCCTTTGGCCTAGGGCCTCCAGACCTCTAATTTCGGCCCTGCGCGATATTTATGTAAATATATCGCGTCATATCCTAAAAAGATAAGTTTTATAAGCAGATTTATAAGCATTTAACAGATCTCAGTGTTTAATTAATAAAAGTATGCGTGTTTATTTGTATATACTTTAACATGAGCTACAATATAAGGAGTAAAAGTAAAACTTCTAAATCAACTTATGAATTTTTGTTTTTGTTCATATTTTGTAGATATATTATTTATTATCTTAATGACAACAAGGCATTTTCTAATGATAAGACAAAAGAAACACTAATAACCAAAGCTAAAAAAAAATGTTTACCAGTTCCAAAACAATAAACGAAATATCTATCTTAATATGATATATTTAGTAGGATCTGTTAGGCATACTGTGGACAAACTTTTACTAAGGTAATATAATTTGTGTGAGATATATTTTCTTAACGATATTTTCTCTTTTTTTACATTGTTACACTGATATATTATGGCTTGTGGCACAATCGGCTTTGTTTGGGAACTCGCAGTGGAGATATTTAATATAGTGTAACCCATAACTTGATGTTATTTAAGTACTAAGGATTGCACATTATAGGCGTGTAAAAAGTAACTAATTTACCACGTCATTTTAAAAGCGAATCAGAACGCATATTTTTTGCATTTTATACGGCTAATTAATGTCTTCGATTCGAAACAGACAAAAGTAATCGTACAAATAATCGTCTCCCAATTTTTAGTCTGTTGAAAAATGCCACCTATGTCCACAGTAAAATATTTGTGTTTTACGCCATATCGAGGATCTAAACTTTGTCCGTATGAAGTGCTATTTAATTTCCGTTATTAATTCATCTCGTTATTTTGATGAGTGATATTCTTTTTATTTAAGCTTTAGTTATTGCTTTGCTATTATTTTATTTCGTAAATGGTCCACTAAAAATTAAATGTTTATTTCCGTGTTATTTTTTACCATAAACCATAAATAATAAGTTTTGTTTCATAAAATAAACAATATTACGATACGATAGTTTAAATAAGCACTCGTTTTATGATACTAATAAAAGTTAGTCTACATTACTTACCTAGCGGGCCTTATTATTTATGAATTCATGTATATCCTTAAAATAGTTTAATTTATCAATGTACAGTGTTACCGTAAGCACATTTTTTATTTTTTATTTGATGTGTGTGTTTTCTGGCCATTTAGGATCTAGCTTCATCTTAATTTTAATAATTTATGGAATGTTTAAAAATTTTTTTTCAAATTTGTATTGGAGTAATGCGTAAAAAATATGACTTTAAAAAGATTTTGTGAAATGTTTTCAAAACATGCATGGCATGGCAGGTGGATATTTAAGTTATAAGTGTGTTTAAGTTGATATACATATACTCGGTGACATATTCATTCAATATTGAATAAAGAACAAAAATAAAGGAAACAAAAATAAATACTCATGTGTTATTACTAATACTTCATTTGAAATAAAATAAAATTAGAAAGTGTATAGTTGAGATATTATATAAATCGATATAAATGAGCTCTCACAATCGACTTTTTTGTCTTTAAATCTACGTTGTATTTATTAAAAATTCTTTGAAAGTGGCGATTGTACCGCTAATTCAATTGTATCTCGTCATTTTGACTAATCAAAAGTAAAAGAAACCATTAAAAGAAAATAATACATCGTTAGTCCTTAAAAGAAGAATTTAGGATGATATTGACGGATTTAGTGTGATCGAATTGTGTATCAACATTTTATGTTACGTAAATTGTAATGTTGACATGTTAACGAATTAAATTGGAACTAATTTAAAATGGACGTCATTATAGCAATAAAAAAGTACTTGTCGTCACAAAATTTATTTACAATATTTACAAAAATTCATCTTAAGTACATAATTGCAAAATATACCTTAGGACCTCCTTGAGTTATAGGAAGCATATCGGTCCAATATTAAAAGTAAACTGGTGCGATGCATCTAGAAATGCCAGCGGTTGGAAATCACTAATAGGCAATCGATCAGTTCGGGATGTTTTGATTTCCAACACGATTTGCCCTTTACCTTCCTGCAAGAAGTTTTGAAATATTCAAATATTATTATAGTAAAAAAAAAATTACAACATAAAAAATATTTTCAGTGCCAACGCTATCTACCTTACAGTCGTCGTTTATTATATGCGCTTCTTTAAATTCTCCGGAACCGATTCCGTAGAGTTTTATTCCGTTTGCTCTCACTAAATCCACTGGGATGTCAGATCTGCAAATGGTAAATGTTCATTGTGTGTGTAGAGGCAGTTTAACTCAGGACAAAATTTGTTTGATCGATTCATCTCCTTCAGAAAATATTTAAAGATGAGGTCACATGAGATCACATAAGAGAAGGTCTCATGAAAAGAATACAGTTTTCATAAGTTGAAAACTAATAGTAACGATACTATTGCGCTCTCCGTCCTAGGGACTATATAAAGCTTCGTCAGGATATCGAACTTACGGAAAAGCTGGTTTTCACGAGTGGAATTGATCTTACACCTGTAAGGTCATATGAAGTAATAAATTTTAGGGATTGTCGAGATATAGTCGACTGGACCTATTTTATAGAAATAATTTACGGCTCACGGTGGTAGAGCCACGCAGCTGTTTCCGCTGCTGAATGGGCCGGCTCGAACCGCATTAGTACCACGACCTCACAGCAAACTGGCGTAAAGTGGAAGTGTTTTTGCTTCCACGTTTCGTCCGGTGAGCGAAGTGGCCGGTAGCCCATTCCCCACCCTCTCTGTTCTCCCTCTCTACTTCTGCCTGTGTTCCCTTCTTTCCTATTCCCTTCCGCTTCCTCCCTTCTCCCTCTCTCTCTCTCTTCTTTCCTTCTTTCAAAAATTCCCCCTCTTAAAGGCTGCACCATGCAAAGCACTTGCAAGTTCTATAACGTTGCAAATGCCCATGGGCGGTGGTGACCACTTACCATCATGTGTTGTCAGTGTAATCGATAAAAAAAAATCGTCGTTGGAGGCGGTAAGAACTACCCCGGAAGGCGGAAAGAACCTTTATTTATGGTGAACTGTGCTAATACATAACTTACCTTAGTGGAGCTGATGCTTCTATGCAAGAGTAGGTAAAATTTTGTCTCGCACCCTTTGAAAGTAGTTTTAGGAAACGTAGTTGAATAGAACCCGATCCTTGGCTGTCGTATGAAATCTGTAACGGGTTCGAAAAGTTTTTATATTTGTAAATTATGGCAAACGACTGAGTGATGTAGCTGATGGTTAGTAAAGACGCCGACTAATGCTATATGGAGTGCTACTGTTGTGCTCTTTGAGGACGGCAAATTCTAAGACGGATTGGTAAGGTACCCGGATATCATACCCAGTGGCGGTACTAACATACAAGCCCAAAAGCCCGGCTTGCCCTTCTAAGGAGTAAAATTTATAAATCTTAATTAGCACCTAGCTCCCGAATAATTTATTTTTAAATTTGAGCGTTGCCGGAATTATACTGCCACTGATCATACCTACTAGACGACATATTGAATATACACTCTGTAAAGACGGCGCAACTATATAGAAGAGGTATGTGATACATTGCACGTGTGTGAAGTTAATTTCATTGAAGTAGCTCAATTACAATATACAAGTATACATTATGGCGTTTTTGAAGACAGTTATGACTCGGTGGGCGTTAGCATAGGCCGTTATTGTCTGATCCGATTGCTTGACCAATAATATGATCCATGAGTCAGATGAGACTGAAATCGATCTGATTCCCGCTAGCTGTTAACGCGTTGTAACTTGAAGTACCCGTTACAATAAGGTAAGTTTATTTTCAATGTCTCTGGGCCTGAACTTTCTTCCGTTGTTGGGATCAACAAGATCTTATAGCAGGCTATGAGAGTAAAAATACCAGTGAAATAATGTGTTTCAAGTTTTTTTTCTTAACCACGCTACTACAATTAAATTCCATTAATAATATGTTACTATAATTGTATACGTCTTATGAACTGCCTCCGTGGCCTAGTGGTGTAGACCCGCGGTTTGCAGATCGAAGGTCGTGGATTCGAATACTGCGATGACTTTGTGTTGTTTTTAGTTTAGTGACAAAAAGAAGAGTGAGTGCACCTGTATTTCTACGTATGTACTATTATATATCCCGCGCAGTTGCCTAATTTCCTGTAGATTGGTTGCCGTAGCCAAAATCGGTCGAGAGGACATTATCATACTATGTGTACGGTAGTGTGAAAAATTGCCAAGACCGCACACTTTCTTGTCAGTCCTTTAGACACGTCTAATTTAATGAATCGGTGGTATGTGTGTAATTTTCGACGTTCAATGAGAGTTTGACACAAGTTTTAATCGAATGAAGATTATTTGGCAGCTGAAGCTTACACGATGTCCGTTGTCGATTTGGGAAAATCGCACCGCTGAATCGTGGGTCGTGTAAATCTCATTTGGGTCCGTGATGTCGGGATAAACGCAGGTGCTGTGGCCCTTGCAGTACACACGTATTGGCTGTCCGCCGACGCCGCCGCCCCTCGCGTCGATCCAATAGAAATCTGAAAATTTAAACAATACTGTAGTAACTAGCTAGCCAAGCGACAGTGGTAGGAACCTTGCAGAGTCCGCTTCGTTCAGTACCGTTAAACAGTAATGTGCAACCACTACTATGTTCCGGCACGAAGCAATGTTTTCAGAGTCATCGTTATTAATACTGGCAATAGATAGATACTACTGTATATCTACGTTGAAGAAAGCAGATCAAAGTCAGTCATTGAACTGTTTTAGTCCGGAATACTGTGTTGTTATGAGCGTATCGGTATAATTGTATCGCTTGTTACGTGGCACACGATTTGGTGGTATCGTTATAATAATTAGACTATATACATAAAAATACAATATCATAATAACTGTAACTGTGATTTTTAGGTGTGACAGGCGTTCCCTAATGAAGGACCGTCGAAAAGAACATAGAAAAAAAAAATTCAAACGTAACTATGACTCCCCAAATGTTAGGAATATTTATAAGCATATTTATCTTAACACCATATCAACCTTCAGGTGTTTACTATTTTTTCTCATAATTTGTATGTGTAATAAAAAAAAATAAAAAAGTAATCCAACTATGAACTGGCAGGACTGAGTAATCGAAATATTTTAAAAAGTTAAAACTATGCTAATATGGATTACCGTCGGTTAAATTGACGTGTGAACTTCGCAGATCTTTGCAGGATAACGCAGGATTAGAACGAGTGCCCCATGGTCGTTTTGTAGTTTCCAACGTAGATCGGGCTGCTAGAACTCCCGACATTATTTCCCGAGTCCAGTCAATTTCAACATCTGTGGAAGATGTCTTCATTTTTTTATTTAAGAAACTTGTTACTTTCACACAGAGTATAAGTAACAATCGCACTAAGTAAAAGTTATATACATTATGGGTTATTAAGTACTTAGAATAATAGAATATTTTTAAGCTCAGATTCAATTGTAAAGTAGCTAAAGTGTCTGTGGGTTGAATTTTTGGACCAGTATTTTTAAAGACTTACCGTCTTCCAAATCGTCTTCCGTGGTCGATTCTGAGGAATCGAAGCTAACACTTCTTCGTCGTCTAAACGAAGTGAACAATTCCTGTGGTAGCTGTGGCGTGGGGGCAGGAGGTCCTGGAGGCCCGGGTAAGCCGGGAGGCCCAGGCAAACCTGGTCTTCCATCCGCGCCGTTTTGACCTTTTGGCCCAAGAGGGCCTTCAGGACCAGGAAGACCGGCAGGCCCTATATCTCCTTTCGCCCCTGGAAGTCCAATCGGCCCCTGCAAAGTTTATTTGTTTTCCCATTGTAGTCTCATTTCCATACAGTTTCGTGGATTTTTAGAACAAGTTAAAGCAGCGCTCCGATGAGATTGTCAATTGAGATATTGAATAGTGGTACGCGCGAGAGGATAATACTAATATTTTAATATCGCAGAAATAAAAAAAAAACACATTCGTTCCTTGAGTTTTTGTTGTATATAATACAATAATAAGTATACAGAGATACTATATATATTTGTATATAGTTTGTTACACTTACTAAGTCGCCTTTAAGCCCTGGTGGCCCCATCGGTCCTGGTGGTCCTTGTGGGCCTTGTTCACCTTGATCACCTTTAACGCCTAATGTGCCTGTCTTGCCGATATGGCCTTTTGGCCCCGTGTTTCCTTTGTCGCCTCTTGGTCCTTGTGCACCAGGCAGTCCGGGTTTACCCGGAGGGCCCGCTGGTCCCATTATACCAGGAGTGCCAACTTCGCCCTTAAATAAATAAAAAGGTGTTCTGCATTTGTTTCTATTTAGGGGGTTTTAAAATCCATATGTACAAAAATGTATGTGTATGCTTATTTGATATTTGGTACTTACCTAATTTACAACATTCCACAATTTATTATGATATATTTTTATAAGCTTATTTATGTAGCATATATATATCCTTTTATACAGCGTCCATTATAAGGTGTATAAGACAAAATAAGATGTATTGCTGCATAATAAACTAACATGAAGTATATACTATGCATAAAATACTAGAAACTAGTTTAGCTTCTTACATTTGGACCGGGAGTTCCTCGGATACCACGTTGCCCTTCTAAACCAGCTGGCCCAGGTGGTCCGATGGGTCCAGGCTCCCCTACGGCGCCTTTAGGACCAGCATCACCTTTTTCGCCAGGAATTCCCGGACTACCTTGGACACCAGCTGGGCCCTCCATCCCCTGAAAAAGTAACTTTGATAAGTTAATGTTTTCTTGTGTGGAGTATGGCAAAGATACATTGTTGGTGATATTTAACATATATGTTACTTTTATTGTAAAATGTTTTTATAAGCAAACAATTGTCGCGCGATTTTCGGTAAACATTTCAAGAACAAGAAAAAAAGATTAAGATGAAACATATCTATTTTATAAACATTTGTTTAGACATCTTCAAGGTAATAACCATACAATTGGAATTATGATGTGTAATATGTAATAAGTCTAGGTAAAATTAGGCTCATAGCACTCACTGTCACTCACATAAGAAATATCAATAATATATATAAATAATAAAAAAAATCTACTTACTGGACTTCCAGGTAAACCAGTTTCTCCAGGTTTACCAGACGGTCCAACAGGTCCAGCGGGTCCAGGTGGACCTGTACCGCCTTCAGGACCATCTGTGCCTGGTTCGCCTTTTATCCCTTGGGGTCCAGGTTCTCCTCTTTCACCCGGGAATCCTGCAGGGCCAGCGTCACCCTTTGGACCTTCCAACCCGACTGGGCCTTTTGCTCCTGGTTCACCTTGCAGGCCTGGAGGACCATCTTCTCCTTTGGGTCCAACAGCACCTCTTGGGCCCTGTAAAATGGCTCAGTTCATGTGGTAATGCTCATTCATAGATTTTTCTAGTCTTGAAGTATTATTTATTACTTTTCAAATAAAATTCAAATGGGTGAAAAGCAGGGTGGAGAAATGATGAAAACTTTTGTCACCCTTATTTTTGATTCGATTGAAGAATAAAATAATTCTATAGAGAGGAGAAAACACTTAAGAGTTAGGTTAATTACTTGTTTGCCTTCCGGGCCTGGGGGTCCCGGTGGTCCTGGTGCACCGGAATTACCAATCTCACCCCTTTGTCCCTCTGCCCCTCTGGGACCAGGTTCACCTTGAATTCCTTTTACTCCTCGCCTTCCTGAAGGTCCAGTAAGACCGGCTGGACCAGTCGCACCTGAATAAATCATTTTTAAAAATGTTCAATAACTTTATTAAAATATGTTATGTTATTAAAGAAAAGAAATTATTTTACACTATACCTATAGGTCCAACATCTCCTTTATCTCCTTTAGTTCCCTGTTGACCCTTTTCTCCTTGGGAGCCTGTTGGACCAGGAGGACCTTGAGGTCCTCGCGCTCCATCAGCGCCTGTTGTTCCTGCTGGACCTGGATCTCCTTGTTGACCCTTTTCACCAGGTAAACCAACGGGGCCAGTTTCACCTCGCATACCTTGAATGCCTGGTGAACCTTGTGGACCCTAGATGTTGATATAAATAATTAGAAAATTGTTTTGCTAAATTTTAATGATGATTAATTAACATGAATTGTCTCTTACTGGTTCTCCAGCGGTTCCTTTAAAACCTTTCTCTCCTGGTGGCCCAGCTTCACCTTTGTCGCCGTCTTCACCAGGGGGTCCCACAGGGCCAGGGGTACCAGTTAATCCTCTAGGACCAGGCAGTCCATCACGCCCGACTGGACCTTAAATAAGAAAATAGTTAATATGATTATTTTGTATGTTTTTTTTTTTTAAATTGTAATAATTAACAAATATGAACTATTTAGTTTACAAACGAAATCACGGCAAAAGCAAGTATTTAAAAAAATAGTATATAGTTTTTTTTTTGGATTAAACCAAAATATAGTTTATATTTACCGACTGGTCCTGGCTCCCCAACTTCGCCCTTTTGTCCACCAGGCCCTGGGGACCCACGGGGACCTTCTCGTCCCATCGCTCCTTGAGGCCCTTCTTGACCAGTTTCTCCTTGCTCACCTTTGTCGCCTCGTATACCAGGTGGACCCGGTGGTCCTATGTCTCCTTTTGCTCCTGATAATCCCTACAGAAGAAGCATAATAACATACACATATATGTAGTGTTTTTTTTTGTATGAATGTGGACAAATGATTATTTTCATATATGGGTAAACACTAATTTTTATATATATTTCTGGTAATTTAACGTTTTTTTGAAGACAAAGATTTAAAACAAATATTTGATTATGAATGACTACGTATTGTGTATAAAATATACAAATTTATTTAAACATTTCTGTTTTATTATGTAAGACTTTGACTTTTTATTATTTTAACATTATAAATGATAATACGCGTCGTCAACACGAATAATAGTTAGGGTAATAAGTGTATGAGAGATTTATTCTTACAGGAGTTCCAGGTACTCCAGGATCTCCTTGGTGTCCAGGTGGACCGGATGATCCTACTGGACCGGGTTTGCCTTCAGGACCAGGCATGCCTGGTGGGCCCTCTTTTCCCATTTCACCGGGCGCTCCCATATCACCTGGTGTTCCCGGGACACCGGATGGCCCTTGTGGCCCCGGAAGCCCCAATTCTCCATTCGGCCCTTGCGCACCAACAGCTCCCGGGGGCCCCATCATACCTGGTGCACCAGTATCTCCCTGAAATAAAGTAATATTTGTATAAGTATCTAATTTGTTTTTCTTATTATTCTATAATTATATTGTTAATGATTTTTTACTGTAAAGAATTTTATAAACATAAACAGCTTTCAAAATATTTATGGTTACACTAAGTAAATGTTTTTTAATGATGTACACTTCACTTATTATATATTTTTCAGGACTTTCCGCAATTCTTCTTTAAAAATATTTTTTTTCGGATATCTTTATATTATCGAAAATAGAGTACAATTTTTTTTCATTTTACAGATTAGAAAAATTAATTACCACTGGCCCTCGTTCACCAGGGGGTCCTGGCAAACCTGGTTTTCCATCAGATCCAGGAGGTCCCATTGCACCTGGAAATCCTCGAGTTCCTTCAAGCCCCTGAGGGCCTCTTTCCCCCATAGGCCCTGGTGACCCAGGTTGACCAGTATCACCTTTTGGACCTGGAGGTCCATCTGAGCCACGTCGACCCCTCGGACCTCGATATCCCTAGAACACAATTTTATCATGCGCTTTTTATCGTTTTATATAACACTAACCTATTCGAAGGAAAACATGAATTTCAGTTTCTATATATCACTTGTAAGAAAAATAATATCACGTGTTGATGTTATGTTATATTATGTGTTGATATTAACTATACACGTAGGATAATTCTTATTTAATAGAAGACATTGACTAGTGATAATTTGTTCTGAGTAAGTGTTACTCCAACGATCTTTTTACTTATTAAAATTGACGGTCAATTCATCATCTCTATAATAGTTACATACAAGATAATTTTTTATTTTAACTCGGTATCTTAGCATAACGAACTTCTCAAAGTAACTCATATTCACATAAGCGTTAGTTAGGTTTAATAGTAATCAATTGCGATGCAAAAACCAATGTTTACAATATCGAAGAAGCTTAATAAATACAGACTCTGTATTTATTATACATGATAGGCCACTTATGCAGAATCCGCTTGAGCAAATGTTATTCAACCGTAAACAGTGTAGGCATTGCTGTGTTCTAATTTGAAAGGGAATATTTCTAATGTAATAACTGAGCATAGAGGTGTACCCCTTTTATATCTCAAGACGATGAGTATAATGCAGAGCCAAACAGTTCCATACTGACTGGCATTGTGCAGTAGGCAAGCGTAACCCACAAGATGACTTGATGCGTTTCGTCATTAATTTCAATTAAAAGGAATATGGAATCAGGTTAAAGGAAGATATCTATTCTCTTCTCTTACCCTCGGTCCCGTTTCGCCCCTGTCTCCCTGGGTGCCAACCGTTCCCTGCGAAATTTATTTTCATTAAATCAAGCTCAAAGTAAAAGAAAACAAAATAAAATTTCGACAAAGGGACAACTTCAATAAAAAAGTTTAGATTTCGTGAAATACTTACCACAGTTCCTTTGGCTCCTCGTCTGCCTCTCCGTCCCGATGCTCCCTTGTCTCCTTTTTCTCCCTGATTACCCGGATAGCCCGCTAATCCTTGGGGCCCTGTGGCACCTTTTTCGCCAGCGGGCCCAATAGATCCAGTCTCACCTCTTGGCCCTTCAGTTCCCTGCAATGCATTGTTTTTAAATAGACGTTATTAAACAGATTAAGAATAAATATAAATCATCAGATCTATCCAGATCTATCCATCAAGACTAAACAGTCGATGATTTATATGTTATTTTTATATATTTATTATATATTTATAAGAATTTATTATTATACATATTTAATCATATCAAGTCATTTTCGCCTTACAGCGACTTTACTTCGTATCATTTTGTGATTTTTGCTTTTTACAATCAATGATTTCTAACGTTGCTTTAAATAGCAATAAATGTATTATATAATTTCTTAAAGGAAGTGACGTGAATTGAATTTTTCATTCTAAAAATTTAATTATATATGTTTTTTCTTACTTTCTGTCCTTCTGGACCTTCAATCCCTGGTGGTCCTAATTCGCCTGGCAAACCTCTTTCACCCTTCAAACCCATTTCACCTTTTTCGCCTTCAATACCTGTTGTTTAATGTGTTGTTAATGAATATTAAAGATTTATTAAAAATTGGTTGTGGTAATTTGCTATATAGCGTGTTGTTAAATAGTGATCGCAGATACCTCGAATGCCTTTATCTCCTTTCTCTCCTGGCAATCCTCGGGGGCCATCATCACCTTTAGGTCCCCGTGGCCCTGGAAATCCTAACATACCCTGTCAAAAAAGGTATTGAGAAGTCAAGTATCTCTTAGTTGATGAAAATTAGATTATGAATTTATAAGGTAACATAATATGGTTTGTTATCTTATTTTTTTTAGTTTATTATCTATTATTTATTTATTTTTAAGTTTATTATCTATTTATTATATATTATATCTTTTGTTCTAAACATCTTAATTTTATTATTTTGTTGATTTACCTGTAGGCCTTGTGATCCTACTTCGCCAGGAGATCCTTGTTGGCCAGGGTTTCCCGGTGTGCCAGGTGACCCTTCAGGTCCGGGAAGACCTGATATTCCTGGTTTACCTTGAGGGCCCTAGAGACGATAACACAATATATTTAAACTGATACTTATATATATATATCATTAAGTGCCATTTAAGAAAAAAATTACAAAGTAAAATGAGTCTAGTTAATGGATTTTATAGTGATTTTAAATTTACAAAGCAGTATCGTTTCGAACGCCTAACAAAGTTCATGGTTACGGGATAGACTAAGATGATTTACGTCGTAATTGATATTTTATTTTAAGTCTTACTTGGATTTGGATGTAACCCTTTCTAAACATACTGTTATATATGTATGCATAAGAAAGTTTCTGTAAAAATTATACTGTACAGTAATTCCCCCTATAACACGGTACTCTTATAACGCATTTTTATATTATACGGAAATGCTCCTACGACGCGTTTTCATATATCGCGAAACCAATGTACCGTGTTATAGGGAGGATTACCGTATACATATTAACATAGAAGTGTATACATATTGAAGTAAGAATTAGTTTATTTCATTACAGCAAAAAAAAAAAATTAAAACTCAAAGCTGTTGTTAAGACAACTCTGGTTTGTCTACATTACATATGTAGATCTATAAAACCAATTAATACGTACAAAACGTGTACATACGTAAAAAAGTTAATCTCGGTATTGACCAACTTCTTATATTCTAAAAACGTAGTGACACACGCATGTAATGTCTATTACAATTTATTTTTGCACCAGAAAGATAATATATAATATAAATATATTAATTATAATATAATATTACTTGAATTCCAGGAGCTCCAATAGGTCCTTGTGGCCCTGGTGAACCTGGCGGTCCCATAGGGCCATTCTGTCCTTGAAGACCCGGGGGTCCAGGTTGACCAGCAGTACCTTTCGCTCCCTGTGGCCCTTCATTTCCAGGAATGCCGGGATATCCGATAAGACCTGGAAATCCTCTAGGCCCCATGAAACCTCGTGGACCCTAAAATTAACATTTTTTGTTATTATCGTTACTACATTAATGAACAAAATCTTTTCAAGATTTTTCCTCATGTAGTAACATATTAAGTAATTGTTTATAGATAAAACAGCATATCAGCAAAGCGAATTTATATACCAGTTCTCCGGATAATCCTGCGGGTCCAGTAGGGCCATCATCTCCCTGCGGTCCGTCTTGACCGGGAGCACCGGTTTCTCCAGGGAGACCGGGGCTACCGCGTTCGCCTTTATCTCCTGGCATTCCAGCTAGTCCTGGATATCCCTGCTCGCCTTTGGATCCCGGAGCACCAGGTGATCCCCTCTCTCCATCTCTGCCTGCATGACCGCGCCTTCCTATTCGGCCTGAGAGTCCTTGAGGACCTCTCGGCCCCGGCGGACCCTGTAATTTTACAATCAATTAATTTTATAATAAAATAGGGGGCCATGTTAAATTATATATCTCACCTTCACCAATTTATTAGTTGCTTATAATCTGTTTTCCTTATGATGTTCTACGAATAATTTACACGAATTAATTATATATACGTTATATTAATTATATATACGTACGAATAATTTATATATAATTCGACTTACTGGTTCCCCTTGTTCACCTTGCTCTCCTTTGGTTCCCTCGGGTCCGATCTCTCCTTCAGGGCCTGGTGGTCCAGAAAGACCCATCGGACCATCCACACCTCTCATTGCCGTCTAAATTAATAAAGAATATCCTTATTTTTTCCCATTTCGAATTTAGTCAACTAAAAGAAACAATGATGTAGGCGTACAAACCATGTGTTGAGTAAGCATTTGCTTGAGGGCTTCTGCATGAGCGTCAGGCCCTTTATCGTTGCCGGATTGATGTAACTGAAAAGAAGCATTAAATGGATTTGTTGCACCTTGCTTTAAATAAATGAATACGCCAATGTATCATATGTAACAAGAACTAACTGGTACTACAAAAACATGTCCAGGAGGGCCTGTAAAGCCCTGTTGACCTTCTGCCCCTGGTCTACCCGGTTCGCCTTTTGGTCCCCGGGGGCCTTGTGGACCAGGTGGGCCTGGATATCCACGTGGACCCAAATAAACACCGCTGCCGCCATAATCGTAATAATTATCAGTAGGGTCGTAAACATCTGAGGAGTTTCCCTGAAAATTATATTATTTTTTAGCGTATGTTTACATTGCATGCTTTTACCAAGAATTTAAAAAATTCGTACATTGTAACATTTGGTATACATTATTACTCGTTCTCTGTAAAATGATTAGTATTCTTTCTTTCCCTTCTTTATTTTGTACGCCGTTCTTTTTGTCATTTTTAGGTTTTATTTATATTTTTATAATTATACATAAGTTAAAAAATAGCAGGTATGTATATTGAGATTTCAAATGTTGAAGTTGTACTGTTGATGAGTAAATTATTAATATAATTAACACAAGAATCTTACAGAGTAAACTTCTGGCGGGTGAGTTAGCCAATCATCATCTTCGGTAGTTGTAATAGGTGTGTAAGATGCTTCGGTAGTAACTAGAGCATTATAGATATTGTCTCGTCGTACAACCTGCAAAAATAAAAAATTCAGAATATCCAAAGACGATATCAGCATTGCCTACTTAGTAGATACGCAAAATAAATAAAAATAAGTTAAAAAAATGCATAAATATCAATTATAAAGTCAAAAATGTACTATCGGAAAAAAGCTATTGTTGTATATACTTATTTTCACTTACTTTTGGTGTAGTTACTGCTGTTATGTCAATATGTTCAGCAAAATTATCTAAAGGGGTCGAGTTAAAGTCATCGATATCTGTGAAACTCCCGAAGATACTGTTTTCATCTATAAAAAAAATAAACGGTGACGCATTTAATTAAGTTGTTAAACGGTAATATAATAATTAAGTATTAAGAAAGTTACTAAATAATCACAAATGCAATAAATTAAAAGCAGCTTTACACTGCAGTCATTTGGAAGAATAAACAGAGTTTTTTAATATGACTCAATATTTAAGAACAAATTTATTTATAATTCGGTTTATCAAATATGAATTAATTACGTTTTGTAAATAATAACTTACCAGCCTCTGTTGATGCAGGGAATTGTCCAATCTGAGTAAAATCTGGTCCTTGCCAGAACGGCCTCGGTGCAGAGAGATCTCTTGATGCAGTGGCCCATAAGCCTTCTGACTCGTTCTTGACATTTACCGCTTGATTTTCATTAACATGGTCATAGAGGTTCCTTTCGTTGTCACCAGTTGGTAAATGAATTAAGTTCAAATCTATAGGTTGAGCGTAAGTGTATTCTCTATTAATGTTGATTTCATTTTCAAAAAGATCATTGTTTCGTGCAAGAATAGGACCTGTATATTGCGAAAATGGTCCACCACAATCCGGCGCAATAGTATTGCATAGATCGTACGCGACATCTGGTTTGTCAGCAAATTGAAGCAGTTCTATGTCACCCTATAAATAAACCATTAATTACCAAAGCATAAAAATAATATTACAATAAGTAATAATAATGGATATCAAATAAGGTTTCCGTAAGTTAAATGAAAGTGTTGAATCGTTTCGTTTAGTAAAAGCGCAATTTTGTTTCAGCGTCCGAGAAGTTTGGATTAAGTCGACATATAGTAAGCTCATAAGGCAAACTCGCCGGCAGTCGTTTCGGTTTTGTTTAAGGGACTTTTTTATCAAACGACCCACCAATTGAATTCCAAATCGTAAAGTGGAAAAGCTTCCACGTTTCGTCCGGTGAGTGAGGCGGCCGGTGGCCCACTTCTTTCCCTCTCCTTCCTCCCTCTCTCACCCCCTTCCCTATCTCCTATTCCATCCCATCCCCTTACGCTCCCTCTCTCCTCCTCCTTTTTTTTTTAAAAAAACCCCTCTTAAAGGTTGGCAACGAATTTGCGAGTTTTGTAATGCTGCAAATGTCCATGAGCAGCTGTGCACTTACTATCAAGTGAGCCGCTTGCTCGTTTGTCAGCCTAATCCATAAAAAAAAATTAAAATAAGCCAGTATATCGAAATTCCTTGATAGATACCACTAAATATTTAACGGTAATATAAATTATTATTAAGGAGAACTTTAAAAAATGAACAGCACGGTTAGTTTTAGCAAAGTCAAAGTTTTTTATGCTAAACGTTGACAGTTTCCTGGAATACTTCGAGTGCATTTAAGAACCACCAGTTGTCAGCGCAACGCCGGTTAAGAAGGTTTAGATATTAAGTGGTAGAATAGGTCCAAGAGTAATCACTACATTTCATTCATTTTCATTTAATGAAATGTTGATTTTATCTTCATATGACTTCAGAGGCAACGATTTTTATTTCGCAGTAGCTTAATGTCACCCTTACGACTGCTTACTTCTAGTCGTGGAGTATGAATTATGACAAATTACTAATTTACTTCCTATATGAAATGTAGCATATTCGACTCTTGCTTTTTGCGTTACGAACATGTGATGTTTTGTAAACTTTTAAAACAATAAACAATGCTTTATAATATATAAGAACAAGCTTGGGACTGACGATGCTAAAATTTGTGACATTTAAGAAAACTCGAGTTATTTAAACAAAGTTAGTATTTTAAAATTTCATTGTTTTTATATATAGCGCTGTCAGGGTCACTGAAGTGTGCGAGGCGTTTCCGTGACCCTGCCTAAATGCGCCCTAGGTGGAGCATCGTAGGGGTTTTAGTCGGTGCAAGTCCGACATATTCCTTCTCGCCATTTTTGCCCCCGCTAGGGCGGGCGGGCTTTTCCACCACGTAAAACAAAAAATGGGCATTAAGGACTGAGCGCCCTTTGCCCGAAAAGTAAGATGGGCACGTAAAAGTTGGTACCGGCTACCGGTCGTGTGGGGTGTAAGAAAGAGGTGTAAGAGTAAAGGAAGGGTGAGTGCACCTGTGTCTGCGCTAACGCTTGTGTACTACAACATATCCCGCTGATCTCTTTTATATTGGCCGCCGTATTGGTCGGAAGGACATTATTATCAAAAGCTATTGACAGTGAAATTGAAGAAATGTTTAACCTCATAGTACTGGTCCGGTGTGACTTGAGCGCCAACAACGAGAGCCCCGGCGAGGTTGAATGTGCTTCCTGGTTTACGGTTCAGGGGAAGCGACTCTCTTACTTCGCAGTCTACGAGTAAGGTCGCCGAATCGCCCTTTATACTGAGTCCAATTCGATGCCATCTAGGAGGTGTGTTCACGTTTAATATGACTTTTTATATGTAGTTCTATTTAGTGTGTGCAATTAACCACCGTTTTATATAGTTTAGTTATTTTGAATAAATTGATTACACAGAATCTGTTACATAACAATATACAGAGATATATCAGCATTTTCATGCACCATTTTTGGCGATAATTAGAAGTCAATTAAATTTCCTTGACATGTTTCCGTCATTGTGTTTCGAAACTTTTTCGTATTAAAAGTTTTAAGTGCGGGTCACCGGTTATGATTGTGAATTATAATCAATTAGATCTTGCTAGTGGCTTTGAAATGAAAATATATTTCAAATATACAGACACTATGCCTATATCGAAACCCATATCGACCCTGTTGCTTAAAAACAAATGAACCAACAAATTAACAAACACACATCACACTATCGTGTTTACTATTAGTAAAGAGAAGAGGGAGGGATTACCTGCCATCGGCGACGTTAACTCGATAGGTCAGCAGTTCATTGTCTTGCGGATCACCGCGTGTGTCCTCGTAATATAATTCAACCAATTCACCGACAACTAATTGTAGCTGCTCGTCACCGGCATCGGAATATAACACGAACAATGGATTTTGATCCGCCCCTAATCGAAGTACGCAATTATTCTTTAATCTCGAAAATCTCCAAAATCAATCAAGTAATATCTTTAGGATATTCCAGTTAACTGTATCAAGTATGGTTTAAAGTATAGAAAGATAATACATATATGGGAACAATATGTTCGAAATTTCAACTTTCTGTCGTTATATATTTATGACTTAAAAAAAATTTGAAGTCGTTTTTCACCTGTAGTGTCAAATTGGATTTATCGAGATACGACAAAATCGCTTTCTACCGTCGATATTGAGAAGTACCATAACAAGAGTTTTAATATTTTTTAGATTAATGAACTTGATTATAACTTGATCACTATTCATAAAACATTACAAAACTTAAGAAAAAGAAAAAAAAACAAAGATGGATAGAAATCTAGTAAACGAAGACATAGGTGCTTTTATTGTATCATTTTAGTCTAAGTAACGTTGGATAAAAACAAATATTGGAATTTACAGATAAGTAACAAACGAAAAACATGAAGCGTTAATAATATAACAGTTCATGCACAATAGGAGTTTTTTTACCGTCTTATTCACTTGAATAAAATGGGGAGAAATTGAATTAGTTTTGGAATGGGCAATTGTCAGTGACCCACTTGAAGCGCATTCGTTAGTGTTCAACTTAAACACACATAACATATTTCAACATCAATTAAATTAATCCCGTTTCCAGATGTCGCCATTGCGACGCAGCACGGGCCATTTGGGTCAAGGTTTTTTTTTTAAATTTGTATTCACTTCTTTCTAAAACTTACCTTAGTGTGTCTAAAATATATTATATTTATTTTTATTTACACTTAATTAATTCCATTTATTACATTGAAAATTAAAAAATAAGATTTTAATATGAACATTTAATTTTTTAACTTATCTTCCACTATATTAAGCAACGTTTTAAAGGCATTTTTAATGAGAAAAAATGGGCTTAAGGACTAGCCATACCATATAACTTTAAATCTTTTGGGGGTTATAGCAGTTACAAAAAAACCGAATAAATTTACGTAGTTATAACACGACGATAATGATAGTTGTAAATAACAATAGCGATCTAACATAGAGATATAATACACTTCGGCAGCGGCCGA
>DWHO01000015.1:0-36122 GCA_018247575.1 Eurytides lysithous rurik | reverse complement strand
GATCGTTCAGCTATTAGCGCATTTATCAATCGCACGTCACAGCAAACAAGTGAACGCCGCCCGCTGTCCCCCTAACGAACGCCTATCTCGTCGTTGCACCACGATTTTTTTCCAACAGCACGCGTCGCAGACGCAGATAATAACCAATTAAGCGGCCTCTAAATGTCACATTTAATTACGGGCACTATCTGAACGATTTCCTAGGATATCTTAAAGGTGTAACGTTCCTGACACGGCCGATCGATCAATTCGATAAATACGGGACTGGGCTCTTCAAAGGCACGGACGATGGTTACCCGGCCCGCGGTTGTCTTGCCTTAAACGGCCTTTTAATTCCGGTCGAATTACGGCGCATTTGATCGGTATTTGTTTACGCGGAACTATGACGGCGAATGCCCCGCGTGCGTACGTTTATGGCTTTATGGACCGGTGCCGTGTTTTTTGTCGGTTGCAATCCATTTAGAAAAAAGTTTTAAGCGAGATGCTCGTGAGCTTGTTAAAGAATAAAAATATCGATGACGATGAAAATCAAGCGTACTCTTATTTCAGAACATACATTTTGCAAATATTAAGGTCACATGTATTGTATGGTTACAGTTAATTTCTATAATTATATACCATGTCTATACCATTTTCTATATTGTTTCCAGTTATTGCGCTTTTGACTATAATATTATATATTGAGTACCTAAATTCATAACATAAACATGTAACATTTTCTATAGAATAGTCTTTAAAAACTAAACAAAAATAAAAGTATAATTTTCTATCTTATAATGTAAGTTGACGAACAACCAAAGCGAGATATTTAAGCAGATCTCAGGTATATTAAAAATAGATGGCAATTCAAAAATAAATATGTTGCGTGATCAATCGAAGTGAATGGTAACTTACAAACTGGTGCATTTCAATTGAAAGACGCATCTTAATGTGAAAATGTGTCGGTGTACAGTGACGTCCATTCGCGATTAACAGTCGACAGTAGATTTTTAGTAATTAAGCTGTGATTTTTTTGTTTAATTATGAAATTGTAATACCTGTATATACAAATCTTGTAAAGTGTTTATTGCAAGTTGTTGTCATATAAACGACTTTGTTATTAATTTTTTTTTTAAGTGGGGGAAAAAGTTTCGTCATCTAGTCAATGCACCAAAATTTCGAGCACCTGTGAACATGCCCTAAGTACGCCTAACAAGAGAGAGTGATCTTATACAGGTCGGGATTCATATAAGTCATGCAGTTCACGTAGTACCTACTAACGACGAAAAAATGTAGGTAACCTATTTTTATCTGAAAATTTTAAATGCTTTAATGCTCTTGACCCCAAAGCATTATGTGGTAATAAGATATACAATTAGATTAATTCGATAACGGAATATTAATAACACACTCCAATTTACTCAAGGCTTATTAAAACATTTCAAACTATTGTCGTCGGGACCATTCTACCTTTTTTCACAAATTATTTAAAACACAGCGGCCGGAAGGCTTTCTTGATGCTTTAGTGGGCTCGTAACTCTAGATAGTAGGCTAACTAACCTCACAGTCGTCTATTTTAGTCGAAGTAAAAAGAAGTTAAGAAACCACTTAGCTTCACGGTCGCACTTAAGTGTTGGGAAGAGCGATTTAGTAAGGCATAAGTTGTGTAGTCGTGCTTGAATAAGGCTATTTTTCAGGAACCGTCGTTGTATTTAGTTGTCAGCGCGTTAGCAGTAATTGAGCCGATCGATCACTGCTTAATCTCTAGGGGCGATTCCATGTCAACGGTAGGCAATAACGAGCTTGGAATAAAAATCCATAAATTATGATTTGAAATAGCGAGTCTTTCTCACTGTCTTTCAAGAATCATGAAAGAATGAGACATGGAACGTTTAAACAACGCTAATGAGAGAGACACCAAGAAGAACGTCACAATACATTTATTATGTTCAACTAATTCTCTACATATAAGATATTTCAATTACTGAAATGTAGACATGTGAAATGGTCGTTGTTGGCTTAGAAAGACTATTTAGGCCGTTTTGTTTGCCTACTGCCATCTGTGATAGTATGTCTTTGTAAGGATTTGAAATTCTCAATACTTGCTTTAATTAATTTCTCTTATTCACCATGTAGATAAATAATAAGCACTCTATTGACTATTTAACGATTTTTGATACACATTTATATTAGACCATTTGAATTACGACATCTCTTCACCTCGCCTCGCAAAACGGCGACACTTTTGTTTAATCGTTGGTCAAAAGGATTTATTTTGATTTACACGGAACGTGGAACCCTAAACGGAGTCCTGTGGCTAATCTCTGCAAATCCCGCTATCGTATCCGCTGACGACGGTGATCGATGTCGCACTGATACTCGCGGTGTACACACATAGTCCATTTGACGCCGATTGCTTATCACCAATGCGTATACATATCGTGGTTTTTATCGAAAACTGGCCAGCGCGACTACGCTACCATTGAACATGAAGTGATGTGGTAGGTGCAGCGTGTGCACATAAAAAACCAATGCATTTCTTAAATGGATGTTCATTATTATATCACAAATAAATGTTTAAGAATGCGTAGATTTGTTTACAATACGTAAACAAATCTACGCATTCTTAAACATATTATTTGCATTGTTATACTCTCTTTTTACTACTCTACAAGAAATTTATAGAATAGATCTGCATTTTACGGATAATTTTAATCCTTAGATGGCAGTATAGAAAACCTTTGGTCACTTTTAGCTAATTTATTTTTCGATACTCCGTGCTTGAAACTCGGTTGCCATAAGCCTTCTATACCTGTGACTCACGTAATTTACTTCTTTCTTATCTTAAGAATCCAGTTTACCGCAGATATTTTAGTTAGGCTAATGACGTTCACAAATAAAGTACAGTAATCCCCCCTATAACGCGGTACTTTTATAACGCATTTTCATATTATACGGGAATACTCCTATAACGCGTTTCATATAACCCGGAACCAATCTACCGAGTAATAGGGGGGAATACTGTCATGTACAGTATTCCCCCCTATTACTTAATTTATTTGTGAAGAAAGTCCGTATACAGACTACAAAAGCCACATCTTTATGTATATTTAATTACTATCCGCGTAATAGATGAAATAACTAAGTATAATGTAATCTTAAGTCAAGTATCAACAGAATGTGATAAAAGTAAGTCCTATACAATACTGCGCGTCCGAACAGATCTCTTTCAGTATACTGTAAACCGAACACTCGAAATCGACCATATTTAATGATAATCGATGTTGTCGTTAACCAATACACGACATAATCTTATCTTGTTGGTAAACGAGGACGGCGATACGACCGCAGCGCTGAAAAGTATACGGCCCAATAAAATCGAGAAATCAGATAGGGCGGGGGCAATTATGGAATCGATAAAAATACATATATCGGCGTCGAATTCGGTGCCGAAATGCAAATGTAGCTAATGACACGTGTTGAAATAATTAAACGAAACGATCGTTTGGTGCGACGGGAACCGGAATTAATTCGGTAATAAAAATTGTTAAAATTAAACAGCCGTTCTTACGGGTGATATTTTTCTTCTTGTTCATTCCCAGCTATATAGATTCATTGGACACAGAATCTTTGGAAAGGGGAAGTTTTCACGGGTTTAAGTAAAATGTGTGCACTCTGACACTTGGTTGTGCAGTGTTTTTAAGTTTTTATGAATTTTAAGGAATATTTTGTAAATAAAGCAGAGTTTTCCTTTAAGTTTTACATATCTAAAGTAACTTAAGAGTTGATGCACGATTTAAAGATCACATCAAATGAATATCAAAGACCAGTAACAAGTTTAAGTATTAACTTATATTGTAAGTATAATAGTAATCGAAAGCCACTTGATAATTAATAAGAAATATTTATAACAATTTGAAGAATTTTGTTCTTACGCAAGGTAATTAATTGACTTTTATATAACTATAATTATTCTTTGAAAGTCAATCTAATCTTTGTCCTTTGTGCAGCGAAATTTCTTAACTGTATATTTAATTATTAAACAAAACTTATTTTGAAACATAAAATGCTTGGGTTTTGTTTTCTAGCTGCATAATCGAAACCACAATAATTTATAAACATTAGACTACTGTAATAAGCCTATGTATGTATAGTACCTTAAAATTTCTCTTACTTTCAGCCACTTAAAATTTTTATTCTTTAATCGTTAACACAAAGTTGAAATTGATTATCTGCATTAATTACTCGATTGTAACTTAACAAATTGGTATCATAAGTCCACCAAGCTAATTTCAATTGTAAACCAATCTAATCTTAAGGCACAGCTCGAGTTGTAAAAGCGATGAGACACGCTATTTATTATTTTATGTTAATTGGGCCCTAAAACAGGTAACGGCGGATTCTCAGTAACTAACTGCCAAGAACTGAGAACTGAAGGAAATTAGCTTTTCTCTTAACTTGCAAAGATCACTGAATTATTAAGTTAGTTGATAAAAATAAATTCGTTTTATGAGTAATAATTACACGTTTAAAAACTTTTTACTTAAATACACATACATGGACGTACAATTTAATTCATAATCCCTTGCAAAACAAGGTTCGGTATGTATATTTAATATGATACAAAAAAAATATCCTCGTTTCAATAAGTGTTGCTAAACCCAGTCGGCATTTTACGTCTTAAAAAGTCAGTCATAACTAGCTGACACAGCAGACCTAATGTAACCAGTAATACGCGAATTCTTATGGATTTGTAGTAAAGAAACCATGACATAAATTATGTTCAGATTTTTATTACATACTATAATGCCTAAAGGATGTTTCAGATAAAACACACCTCTAAAAAGTTTAAAAAAAGCTATATGATATCGTAATATATGCGTTCTCAAGGTTTAAGATACTGATTAGATTATACAAAATTGGAAGTCTGTCTGACAGATTATATTTAGTGTTAATAAAGCTCTTGACGATAGTCGTATTAAAACAACCATATTTAGTGACCCGCTTCTTGGCTAGCATGATTTTGTATCATTTTGATTTTTTTTTGTTTTATTTATCTATTAGTTGTATTTTTTTAAATTACATATTAGCTATACATCTCAAACATAGTCAGTATTATTAGTAGTACATATATCGATATAGATTTGTTGGTTCATCTGTTGCTGCGTGAAGGAAGGAATAAGAACAAACATAGTTTCCTACTTATAACATTAAAAAGTATAATTCAAGTGGACCTTTAAAAATGAAACAGCAATATTCAGGGGACACTAAACACATTTAAAAGCATGCTATTGAAATGTGTTTTAATTTTCGAACAATCGCGCCAGTTGTAAATATCGACAAGGGAATTTCATGTTTTATGCGCTCGTTACCACGTTCGAGAATGATATCGAAACAATAAGAAATGGGCATATTAAACGCGCATTAAAAGCTTCAAAAAACGTTACGAATGGGAATAATAACACGAAATATTTGATGTTCGTACCGTGGGGTCGCAATTACTTTAATCGCACGCTGTAAATTTCGGACAATAACTAAAAAATAACGAATTAACGTGCGTTGGTACGTCGTTCGGTCATTTCGAAATAACATACCGAATGCAGACCTGTACGCCGTATGCGCGAGACGTCGCAAAAGAAATGCAAATAATTGATTTTTCAATTTCCTTACCATTTAATAACGCCCGCGTCTGATACCCGCGGTGTAATAAATGGTGATACTAACAAGTCCACTTCTGAGAACGGACGGGCCTCGTTTTTCTCTCGTTGTGTGTGTGTCTTTTTTTTTCTTATCCCCCCCGGTTTTTGGTGGTCACGAATCGCCTCGAAAGATAAATAAATAGTGGAAGTTGACGTTTTATTGTTGCGTCATTCGGTAGACATAATTTCGTACCGGATTTAATGAAATCCGTCAAGAATCGCTTTTTAATCCTTTATTAAAATTTGCGCAACTATCTGTCTTAATTCAAAATGGACGCTTAGAAAATTATAGGTATTATCACGTCGTCTGTGTGTTCACACGCAATTAGATCCCTCCCGTCTCATTAGCATTGAATCGAAGGATTTGCCTCTAGAACTACTACTTTCTCGTTCCCACTTTAAATAATCTATCGGCGTCTTTTTCGAATGGGTCAATAGAGGAGTCTGAAAGGCGTATAGTTTAACATACCTAAATAAAATAATAAAAATTTCTTGTATCGCATTTTAACTCCGTTAAAATCAGGAAGGATGGTAGAATATAGTATTGCAAATACTAAAGTGGGAAGATGAGGCAAAAAATTGATTAATTACTGAAACTAAAATTTGTATCATAATATTTATAACCAAACTGTATTTTTTGCTAAGATTGTGCAAGACATAATACTTTAAGTGTTTTATACCTATGAATTTTAAATAGTAGCTTAATTAAGACAAGAGTTAAAACGGATGTTATCTAATAAAACTACAATACAACCCGGATCATAGAAGAGTGGGAAAGAAGAAAACCAAAATTGTATTGCGGCGTTCTGAGTGATCGTTTTCCCGCAACATTACACAGAAATTTAACAACAGTTTCTTTTGTGGACTAAGGGCTAGACTTTAGGACAATGGTAATGAATTCTCGCCCAACAAGAGTGGCAATAAAAAAGTGAAGTAATGTTACCAGCTCTTTGTCCCGCCGCTGCCCGAAGGGCTCTGAAACAAGGCTTATTCACGCCAGCATTGTGCTTAGTGAACAAATTGTGACTGAGTGAACTTTCTTGGTACAGTTACAAACATTATTTATCGGAGGTTCCGCGAAAATATATCGAACAAATGTTTCCATTTGAAATAAGTTGGAACGAAATCGGAACAAGTTATGTTAATTGAAATGTCTAATTTATACTCAAATTGTAATTATATTACGCTTTTGATACAAAAAGCCATATATAAATGTTTTAATGGAGATTTCTTATCTTAAGCCGTTTTTGAGAAAACATATTCATTCAGACTGAGAGGTTGAGATGAAAAAAGTATTAAAAGTTGAACATTTTAGAAATAAAGGAATAATATCTATTATAAAATTAACAAATTTCTGTTTTCACCGACTTCATAAAAATGATAACAAATTATTGGTTGTTAAAAGGTAATGTCAAAATTATCTTTTTTTTGTCAAGAGCATCGAATGCAATAACTATAAATTTTATTATCTCCAATTCACCTATCGCATTATCTGTGTTAGTATACAAACCAGTACCATCAAAAATAAAATGGTAAAATTGTAAAACAAAAATTTGGGAATATTAATATTAACTTGTTCATATTTATTATACAAATGATATATATGAACAAGCTAATATTAACTTAGAGTATATTTTACATTATCATCATATACTTTTTATGAAAGATTACAGTCTATATGTACAAATGTGCGAAATACTGTGTAGGGGTACAAAAATGTGCGACAGTAAAATCATCCCATTAGAACGCGTTGGGGGGAATTTCAATAAGCTCAAAAGAGGATAATTTACAGTTATTACCTCGCTGACCCCGCAAAACACCCACTGTAGCGCGCCTGGTCAAGTCGCTGTCACAAAAAAGACCCAAAAGAAACACCAAAATCTGGTATGACGAGAAAAAACTACGGTGCCTCTTTGAAACGATTTCGGACTTTCGTGCATATGTTTTAGAGTTCGAAATTCAGCGTAGTTTATAAAAGAAGTCACAAGGCTATGACATAAAAGGAGCTTTATTTCAGAAGCGAGAAAGCACAAAGTAAAATATGTAAATTACTTATCAATTCTGTCATTGTAAACTCGACTTTGAGTCATGGATGAAAAAGTCGAAAATGGTTAGCTTTAAGACCTATTTTTAAAAAAGGAACCATCTCGTTTGGCGTACCTGCCTGCGCGGGCGCAGACGAGGCCTGTATTTATGGCGCCTAGCCTCTGCACCGTTTGGGAGTGAACCCACGTGGTACATCACGTCGGCATGGGGCTTGTTAGGATAACCGTTGGCCATTAGTTCATTCGAATGTACAAGGTTGATGTGAAACTACTGTCTTTGATGAAGGATTTATTGTAATACGTATTCGCGTGTAGACTTTTATACCTTGTTAATGTACGCGAGCGAATTGTCACTGTACCTACATAAGGTTCCATTATTTTAAAATATAGAGTCGAAACTATTTAGTGTTTTTATTTATGTTCTATCTGATTATTTAATTATTATCTTTATCCTAACGGATACATGTAACCATTTCTAAATGCGTTTCTCAGAGAACTGCCGCGTTCACGTCAACAATAAATGTTTATATGAAATTGGTTTTTGCAATCGATCCGATGGCTTAATGTTCTTAACGTTGACGTAAAGAGGCGATTATGGAGAGCGGGCATAGTTCAAACGATGACTTACTGGTCCAGCTCTGAAACACCCGGGGCGTGGCAGGCAAATTATTTCACTAATTAGCCGCTGTGCCTTTGCCGATGATATCTATGAATTATTAGCTTAACATATTGCTTCGAGTAAAGTTATTTTTGACCAATCACCGTCACATCCTAATTATCCGCATGAAATGTCACCTGATTAATGTCGGCGTCGGAACATTAATTGAGTTATTTAAAGCAACGTAATGTCTAAATTTATGTTAGCTAGCCTTCCAAAACGTTTGCAACTCTTTGACGGATAAGCTTTACTTAGCTTACGGGACTAAAACGGAAGAAATCGACTCAATAGGCACATCTTCCGTTGTCTTCAAAAATACTTAGAGTTCTTTTTAAATTATTATAGTACCGAATCGTAAAATATAAGTTCATTAAGTAAACAATACCAATGGTCTATCTAAAAGAAGAAAAATCAAAAGAAGTAACCTCTTTTTTGTAACGCAGTAAAGCAAAAATGATCATGAAAACGTAACTGGTATTTTCAGTCCAAACCGTTTACTCTATATGTGACCATTCGGTATAGACCTAGAACCTTACAGTAATCGTATTAATACATAGCGAGTTCGATTGCGTCAAAGCATTCAGTAATTAGGTTGTATAATTCAAGCACGCGCATACGAACAGAATGTCTGTAATTAATTTCCGATTAGGGTACATTGTATTTGTCTCCGAATCAATTATGCTTGGGTATTGCACATATGGCGATATACGGATTTTAGTACGCCTCAAAGGTACGTAACTAAGGCAAGCTTCTGATAGTGGTAGAAATCTCAGGGAGTTTGCGAGAGGCAGTTCCACAGCTCTGTCAGATATTCTGCCGTCAATCAGTCATATACGTGTGTAGCACTAACATCCTCCGATTTTAAGGCTTATGGGACATAACTGTAACTACTAGGGATACAATAGCATACCGTATAACTATCAACCCAAGCAATTCAAAATACTGTAATGCCACATAATTTTTAATGAAAAATAATATGAACGTGAACAGAAATTAATGAATTAGTAAAAGAGAAAACAAATTATAAGATGAACGGTGATTGATGTTAGGCGACACGGTTTTTTGCCAAGCCCTTTTATTACACAAAGGATTTTTTTTATCTTAGCCGAGCAAAACCCGGTAGTATTATTTGGGTATAGACAAACATATAATAACGGGAAGTGAGGAAACTTAGGTTTGAAATAGAGTCGCAAACGCCTTTTGTCTTTCAAGTGGCGAATTCAGTATTTAACCTTCCTACCACAATGTCACCGGATGGGTTCGCAGCGTTTGTTTGATTTTATATTGTTCGATGACAAAAACGTCGATACGCAGATAAGATTCGATTTGTTTCCTGTTACAGAGGAAAGATAATATATAAAAAGATATTGCTTTCAACATATTATTTATAATTTTTACCTACGTTATAATTTAGTGATTATTTTTGAGACAATTTTTTTTGCCATGGTAAATTCACTTAAAGACGATAAAGTAGTATCCAAAGTAAGTAAAACGTAGATTTTCTGATTTTGAAGATGTATGATTAATGTTAAGATTTCAGATTAGAATAAGCAAAAAATTTCATAAATTTCTTTCCGTGTCTGTCTGATCCTGCACACAAATGTCAAGTGCCCAAATATTATGCTTTTTGGGAGATAACGTCAAAAGGCGTGGGTTGGATATGAGATACGAGCGACCCTGAACGTTTTTTGTCGTAATTTTGAGGAGTATAAGTTCTTATCCTTAAGTTTCGATAAAAGAGAGAGTGAGTGGTTGAATGCGTCTTGAACAACTATTCTGTGATAGAGACGTTCTCTATGGGTGACCTACTTAATACTAAAAAGAAAAAAAGGGTGGTTATGCTCAAGTGCTTTTAAAGCAAACAAGGACGAGTTTAGGCTACGTAATTTTTCACAATCTACACCGTCCGATGGGCATTTTCAAAAGTTGTCCACCGATGTGCTAGAAAATATGCTGACATATATATCATTTACCAAAAGGTTATTACAAATATGTTCGACAAAGTTATGTTTTGTTAGTAAGAATTGAGCAATTCGGCGCGTAAACGAAAGTAACGCTCCCCCAAACGATTAAAATAACAATGACAAATTATTCTCAATTATTCCGAGGAAACCTCCGGCATAATGGGAAACCTGTAAAGCACTACCAAAACACGGCAACAATAGGCCCGGGCAAAACAAATAAGAGCCAGCCCCAAACGTACCTATGGCGGTAGGAAAAAAAAAACCTACCGCGCGGTTCGTTAGGGGGCATGACTGGCAATCGGATAACATCACGCCGGAGAGACGGGAAGTTGGAGCGGACTTGAGCACTGGATGCGGTAAATTGACATTGGCCTTTATTCCCGCCAATTACATCCAAGCAAAGCCGAACTATTGTTTACGGCTGCACTAAATGTCAAGAAAATGATCTATAGCTATTTCTTAACATAAAACTAAACTATTTTTTTATCACAATCAGTTAAGTAGCTCTAGAGATATCTACAAACGTCTGCTAAACTAGCTTATTCCCTATGCGGTGACAAGCATCAAAGAATTTTAAATAACAAAACAAACCAAATTAAAGTAATTGATATCTCTAAATAGTCAAGTAGCAATTAACAAATTGAACGAAATGATCAAGATTTAAAATTTATTGTGACATCACCTAATAAGAGAATAATATCAACAACGATGGTATAAACAGCGGCTTCTGATTTAAAAATTAGGTCAAAAATATGTGATTTTCATTTATAATGAGATTTAATAAAGTTATTTTTGTTTATGAAAAATAATGGACTTTCATGTTCCCCAGACATCATGGGTTAATCAATTTGAAGAACTGAACAGCTCCTCAATGGATTCGACGTTCTATAAGAATGACGAAGTTCACACCTAATGATATAATTCTATAAAGAATTTGAAGAGATTTGAAACAATAAATATAGCTCAAAGTTTATCTTCATTTCTATAGCAATTAACTAAAAACAACTTAGGTCGAGACTAACGCTGCATCTAAATATAGTTCGCATTGACATTCAATGTCACGTCACAACCATTTAATAGTGACTACATAACGAAGGTGGACCGAACAAACGTTGACAAATCAATCGAACGGTGTTTTTCCAATACAACTAATTCGAATTACTATTAAGATAATAGTGTATTTTCGGCGCGCCATAAAAAGTGTAAACAGGCGGGCCGGGCTAAGAACTAAATCAAACCCACTAAAAACTTGTTCACGACACCCGATACGAAGCAGGTAGCTGAGTAAGTACGATCGGCAAACACGGCGATTCTTCGGCGGGGCGGGGGTACCGTCAACAGTGGTATTTGCTCACGCTACTGGTGTTGGCCACACGCGTTCGCCCCGCCGCTCGCGACCCGCTCCAAGCAAATATGCCCATTCTTTTACCAGAGTTTCGGGTTACGGTCAGCAAACACGGCCCCGAAATGTCTAACTGCCAACTACATTATGATATGTCACCCGATAGAAGGAAAAAATAAATAAAAATAGTCTAAATGTATGGCGTAATGTCACAAATAGACGTTCCTTATTTCAATTGTTTGCAGTGTCAGCGGTGTTGTGAGGGAAATAGGAATATTAAATACGAATTAAAATGGAAATTATTCACGCTTTGTGTGCTGCCGGTACGTGCCCGCGCGCACATTGCCGCGGGCGCGGGCGTTATGTATCACGCATAGCTTCACTGTTAGCGTTCGACTTGTTAGCTTGTTCGTCGCCGCTAAAGCCTCGTTAGTTCGGACCTCCCTTTTCGTCATATCGGACTGTTGTAAATGTTTACAGTTCTATCACCAAAACTAAGTTAATCAAATTAACGAGTCTTCTTATGTAACTTTAAATACAATTTTATTCACTACCCAAGAACATATATCTCTCGAGCAATCATTGATTCCTTATAACAACTCTGCAGTATCCTCTATTCATATTTCAGAATAACCATAAGTTACAACCGCAATTGCTTTTGTTTTTTTACAAAATTCTCTGAATAAAAATCTATCAATCCTTACGGTCTGAGCATATGAGATAATTATCAAAAAACACGTGACTACAACTATATACGGTTGATGGGGCAACAATCAAAGTACGTAACGACAATCAAAGTCGAACATGAACGCTATATATACGTTGTTTACACAGCATCGGGTGGGCAGGCGTCTAATATCGCATATTAATGACGCGGGTGGTCCGACCCACTGACACGATCGGACTCGTAAAGTATTTGAAAACGTCCGTCACAACTAAATTGGACATAAAATACGGCGCTATTCAAGGATTAAGCTAGACCCGACGTGAATCACTAACCTAGAAAGGGACTGAATGCACGTTCGATAGTCGTCCTAATGTATAATACCATTACGGTTCAACATAAGTAACCCATTGCGTACCATAATATATTTAATGTGATAAGAAATCTGTACAGCTCAACGCAAGGTCCATTTTACGTTAGCAGCTTCTAGCGGATAATTTTTATATTCCGCGAGCGGTTTACGTGAATGGAAGTATCGGATTCAAATAGCTTCAAATGTTTAACTTGAATAACATAAGCCGAATTTTTAAAGCATATTAAAAGCGACTTCGACTTCCTTTCGATTTCTAGTGATTCCAATACACATACACGACATTATAAAGGTTTTTATTATTATATTATTAGATATAGGTAGAATAAAAGGTGAAGGAAGCAATGGTTTGATCAATATGGATCCCATCAATAAAACTAATTAAGGCCGAAAAATGAATACGACTGCGCAGTTGATGTGGCTTTTAAGTGGTGACCTCGCCAATTGCTGTTGCATGCCGTGTTGTGGGGTTCTATTCCCACAAGGGACAACGTTTGTGATTAACAAAATCGTTGTTTCGAGTTTGGGTGCGAAAGATACAGATAATTGTTAAAAATCTTATGATAAGTTCAGACAAAAAAACACTATTCCATGCCTATATGACAGTTCCACAAAACAAAAGTATTGTAATGAGAAATGAATGTCAAAGAAAGTAAATTGCAAAATACATTCAATTTTTTTGAACCAAACTGTCATAGTATTACAGCTTCGTTTAAAATAATCTCCCTAAATTTTTTAAGGAAATATGTATCTCAATTACTGAAAAAAAATTATAATGTATATATTAACGTGATACAATAGCTGTACTCAGCCTAATTGTTACTCATAAACGATAAACCATCAAATCGGAACATAAACGATGTAAAAATAATGTAAACTATCATGAAAAAAAGCACCCCCTTTAAAAGCTGACCCTCGTATATGGCAACACCCCGGCTATTATTAGTAAAGCATTATCCTTAACTGGCAACACTAATCGCTCATTAACGAGTTCCGGTCGCGCGGCGTTTGGGTTGCCCACTTGTATTATAATCCCGACTAATACTAAATCTTTGTGGGAATAATAACTTTTTGACGGACTCTTTATTGTTTTCTCCAAAAGAGGAGCAGTAAAAGGTTTTAATTATAAATTAAACGTAAGAAAAAACATATCTCTCATTACTATTTGAAAAAATATGCATAATTGTTATAAAAAAAAATTGTACAAATATAAACTGTAAGCAACATTTTGCAAATGAGAAATGGGGCGGTTTTTTCTTAACTTTCGTTGGATTCAACCAAGATAATCACTATGGTTATCAAGATCTTGGACATAATTTAAGACACTTCAAGACCGACGTCAATAACATGTTTGTGTCGTCTTGTAAGGTAACCAACACACGCACAAACAAAACAGCCAAATGAACTGCTCAAACTTTGTGTCAAAAATACTGTCCCGAATTATTCGATCGAAAAACAAAACAACACGAAATGAACGCTAAGAATTCTAAGTTCGTACATCGAAACGCATTCAATTCGTAACAAAACACCGATCATTAATGTACGAAATCCGGTTGAAACAATTAAAAATCGAACCCGCGTACCATTCCCGAATGAGACGATCCGATCGGGATAGTGATGTACTTAATGCTGTTTATAAAATAAAATTATAAAATTTAAATAATTTATTTGGTGTTTAATAATATTTTTTCAGTTCTACGATATGACCGAACGTTTTATTAAACTGATCTCTATAGTTGAGACGATGTCTTGAGAAGACTGGTACTTTCTTCATCTATTACCTTGTACCCATTTAATTCGAATAATTTTGTACGTGTTATATTCATACAGAAACCTAAATTTATACTACCAGCATACAGTCATTCCTTGTAAAAAAAAATAATTTTGCAAATGATTTTGGGTAATATTTTGTATGGAGATAACAGGCTGCTCTTTCCAACGGAAATAATTACATTTCCTATATAATAAAGACTAAAGCGTAATAATACTAAGTACATAAATATTTTCAGAAACCGAACGTAAGCTATGGTAGGAAACGGGCCACATCTAGTCACAAATGATTTATACATTGCATAATTTTATAAGTCATGTCGGTCCATGACAGCGTGGTACAACACTAAACTGGAACGACCTGTGATTCTCGGGTTGTAATTGGAAATATTATTAAACGGAACGAGCGTTTTTACAACTAAAGCGATAGAAGGAGAGAACTGGTTCCGATTCCCTTCGTGCGTGTTCCGTTTTATTGTGGTTAGTCCGAGATTTTATTCCTACAATAATATCACTATGCGTTTTTTGACCTCTCACTTATTTCACTTCGTATCGAGAAAACGCCTCGCGAAGTTACAATGGCTAACGAACTTCATTTTTAGTATGGGCAAATATTATTCGTGCAAGGCCGTAGAAACAATGAGTCATAAAAGAGAATTCTTTCCACGGAGCAAGTCGTAATGAGTTTCCGAATACACCGCACTCTACCAGCCTAATGGAGCTGACCGAGGTCGACTTGTAGAGAGAACGAAAAAAAAAAAAAGGAACTATTATTTAAAAGCTATGGCAGTCCGCCGTAAAATTAAAAAGACAAATTATTGGACGTCTTCGTGGAAGTCAGCCTTTGTTATCTCACAAGTGTTTTTCGAGAGCTCTGTTTGTCCCGCGTCTTTTTCTCGCACGGGATGAGCGTATGAAGCCGTCCCCTTCGTTCTTGTTAACGGGTAGGGCGTTCTATCAGGGCGTAACTCGCGCTCCCGTCGTTACGTAACTCTGACACTTTCAACTTTCAAAACAAGGTCCGTTATTGTATCCACAGGGCGATGCAGGGTTACGTGGAAGCGAATCCTTTAAAGGGCGTAACAGTTGGCCCTCCGTTAGCGTGATATCGATTTATGACATACGGAATAAGCGTTAATTTCGTTTAATTGGCGCCTGCTCGATACCTCGTTCGCTTAGACACGGTTCATTTTTTCCTCGAGCTTTATTGCACGCCAGCTCGATCGATATTAATATGAAATATCATGTATACAGAGCTTATAATCGCTCGGAAGCGGGTTTGAATCTGAGGAGCATTAACATAATGATCACGGGCCGTGTTTGACGGAGCAGGTGTTGTGTATATCGGTTTATTCTCGGTTTTTACGATAAAATCTCGTTATATTACAAAAGCGAAACATCTCGTGAGTTTATGAGATTACGCACGAGACTGAATATATTTATTCGATTTAATTAGAGTGCATGCATTCCGTGACAAATTATCAACGCTTCGTATGGCCGCTGGGAAATTTGGATTCACGTGTAGAAAAGAAAGTGCGTTTTAGCGTAATTTTATTAAATGTATTCATTAGGCTTAAAATTTGATATTTCAGCTTCATTCAAATATTACATTATAAGGCACTACGCTGGCATGGTATTAACATAAATGACATAAACTATTTTTAATATTCTCCAGACGGTGTTCGAGTTATATGGGTTTGGTCAATTTGATACTATTTGTAAACTGTTAAGTATCGTTATTGTTGCTAAGCATAAATATAAGATAAACTAAACAAAGGCATGTTATGACGATCATAGTATAAAATGTTTATAAGTTATAAACATTTAAGACATGCTAGTGTGTCAAAATAGTTTTATGACGAATTAGACTACAGGGGGCTTGAAAATTCTAAGCTTGATTAGTTGGTTAGTACTAATTAAACCTAAAAATGTCCACACAAAAAAAAAACTAATTAAATATTTACGTATTCTTAAAAATAACATCTCTTTTTAGAGGAAAATTGACGTGATCAATCAATCACACATCGTTGCCACAATTGACTAATTGCATAATTAAAAAGTTAACCTCAAACTAAACAGTAGTAAAAAAAAATCATTGCAATACGTTTCGTTTATTTTATTTTTATGTCTTAGGCTGACAAACGAGCTAGCGGCTCACATAATGGCAAGTGATCACCGCCGCCCATAGACATTTGCAGCATTGCAAGTTACAAATGCGTCGCCAGTCTTTGAGGGAATTTTGAATGAGGGAGAGATGAGGAGAGGGGGAGCCGAAGGGGGAGGGGATAGAGGAGAAAGGCAGGGGAGTAATTTCATTCGACGTCACATTCGAACACGCATGTGTAATCGTAGCTATTCTAAAACACCGCAAAAGATGAGCCTCTGTCACTACAGCATACATCCAAGACTCGATGACTCATTGCAAATATTCCGGAACACATCGAGAATTGTATAAACAACTCGTGATCACTCACCAATCTCGGTAGGTCAAGCCGTGGCTATATCGCTTCCATGAAAAACGCTTTAACAAACAAGCACGCATAGGAACATAGACGAATGGGCCGAATCAATCTTCAGCGAGACGGCTTTCATCGGGGTGCTAGACAGCCAAGCCCACGTGACCTTTTGGATTAGTTACGCTTTATTAATATTTTAATAAATGAAGACACACGGTATGAATGTAGCTATAGGAAATGATCCCTCATAAATCTTATCGTGCTTATATTACTTTTCAACATTTTAGATACCATTTATAATCAACGCATCATTTTGATTTATCTTTAAGAACTTCAAATCATTTCCTCAAGTTTTTTCTTAAATCGGCGTAACAAAACATAGTATAGTAGGAAGTGTATGGCTAATATATAGAAAAAAAGATATAGGTTCTCTTAGGAATAAAAGAGTTAATGTTACGAATTAATGAATACATTTTTCTGTCCCATAAATTGAAATAAGTAATGAAATTGTTAGATAAAGTTCACGTTCCGGCCCAAGAGTGTGCCGGCACAAAGGAGTCGCATTTATGCGCTATCTCGTTCGAAATTGATAATTTATATTTGACCCTGTTTATATTTAGACAATACGCTCATTGTCCCCACTTACACTATTTTGATCCGCAGTGGTGTAATGTTTACTAGTCCGCCTTAGATTTTCGTTGCTTAGTCATTCAATATAATTTTATAGGTGATTTAGACATTAGGAAAATATAAGTATCATAAAACAAGAATAATTAGATTTTATATTTATTATATTATAACCTAAAGTCTATTTTAGTAAAAACATTTTTTAAAACCATATTTAATATATATATATATTCTTGTGACAAAAACTGGGCCAGAAAAAGAGAAACTGATATGAGTCGGTGGCTAAATATGTAATTATTTTTTGTCTTAATTAAGTATATTTAACAGTTGCCTATATAACTTTAATATTTTTCATTCTATTATGCAGCAATAAAGCAACGGATTATAATAAATTTGGGACAAAAAGTAGCATAAGCTCCATTTTATTTGGGAGAAATGACAGAAAAAAAGACAGCTGCCGAACCAACCTAAACCTAGGAGTTTTTAAATATAATATGTTATACACATAAAAGTAGCCTGGTCTCCTTGCCTAATTATATACTAGACCAACGACTAGAACATTTTAAACATATTCTACGTACTTACCGTAGTTTGAAGCGCCGAGCGAGAGAATAGCTGAAGTTTACCGACGGTTAGTTATCCAGCAGTTTGATTAACTATTCTCCCCCATTGTAACATCGCCTTTATTGCTAATTTATACAGAACGTGGTTCAGCTTGCCGCTATTACACTCGTGCGGGTCCTCGGGCGTTAATAGTGAGAGGTTCGCCAACGTTTTTTAAAAGTTAAAGCGACGCAGTATAGATTTTTACGTCAAAGAATACTTTTTCCTGCACTTTGTGCTGTGTACGCTCACACTTTATTTGGCGTATTAAAATATGAAATATTTTTTATGTCTTATTTCGTAGAGCAAATTTAAATCTTTTTTTTTTGGCAGTAGTTTTCTTGTGTGAATTTTTTTTAGTTTTCTATTCTATCTTTTTTGTAATTTCTCGGTACAAATGACAGCCCATTTCGTCGGCAATATTGTAGATATGGTGATGTGGTGAACAGTCTAATAAGCAAACGATTAGTAGCAGTGAGCGTGTATTATAATAAGTATGGCCTAGAAAAACTAATTAAACACCGTAAGTCTAATTGAAAAATGCCGTCCGATCTGTTTATTCCTAAATCAAACCGCGAAACACTAACACGTACCCCGACCGTAAATACATAACATGAAAGCGTGTTTCAGAAAAGAAATCATATCCAAAACAACATACTTATGATTTAAATAAGAACATAGGCGGACTGGCCAATTTAACGAGAGCCTTTGGTAACTATCGAATTCTGTTGAATATACTCGTGGGGAGGGTTCTCTTAGATTAGCCGCGCATTCGGTTCCCCGGCCGAATGATACTACAAACAAACAAAAGAGGAGAGATAACATTTGTTCGAGAATATGAGTCAACGTGCCCGTTTGTTTGCTGGAGTGAGGAACGGTCTCGAGTCTAAAACATTTGAGGCGTGTTTGATGATTTAAGTTTTGACTTAGTTGGATTAGTTGGCGCGATATGTTAAGTATTAAAGTAAGTAGTAAACTGTATATATAATTAAAAAAGTATGAACGAAAAGAAAATCATTTAATCACCATCCCGTCCGTAAAAACTTGCTTGTAAGTTTAATATTGTATTTGAATTGAAATGTGATTTTATACCATTATATTTAGGGCTAATCGAAGTACTTTAAATTGTCAATTAAATAAACAATATTTAAAAAAAAAATACTCGAATAGGTTGTAATTACAGATAACTTACTAACATATCGTTTAGTAAACGTTTCAAGTTCACAAACTAGCAGTGAGATTTAAGTTCGACCAGGATACTAAATTGCCAAACAACTATAAACCAAACATAGCAGTTGGAATATTCCAATTAACATAATTGATTGGGGATATAGATGTATTATTAATGCTCTGACATAAACGCGTGCGCAATTAAGTGGAAATGTATATACAGAACATTTTTTAACCTGTTTCGAAAGATAGTCTAGTTAAATTGCGTAAACATGTAGTACGAACGATAAGTCGGGCGTTCGGCGGGATGTAAAGGGTTACTTAAAAACGCCGCACTTACTGGTAAACCCTAAGATTACGGAAGCTAAACATTTAAAGAATTTCAGTTGTGGTGTTTCGAGATAAACAACACTCGGGTTCAGATAAAACCCTATTTGTCGACCGTGTAAGCTTTGTTCCATAACTTGGAAGGTTTCTGACCGCCAGTTTAAGTTTTTTTTTTTCAATGATAATTGTATATATAATTATAAGTTACTTTTGCTGTCATATTAGTTCAATATACAAATGTCAAAATTGGTTCTTAAAGTTAAAAGTACTACTATAGAATAATATATAAAAATCAAATAGTAGTGGAAAATTAATATTATCGTGAAAATAGTATTTAGATTCCCAAAATGACACCTAAAGACATCTATCGGCTGCACTATTACTTCAGCCACGGGCATTCGCTTTAACAATCTCGATCTGAAAGGCACATAGAAGCCCGTTTTCGGCGTCGAAAAAAGCCCCCAACCGCGTTTTCACGATAGCATCCGCTGCGTATGGGCAGGGCAATTAAACGTACCGAAATAGCCGATGCACGCGTAATTGACGAGCGAGAGCGATTTATGTGGGCCGAAAGCTGACACCGGCTAACGCATTGCGAACTGAGACGGTAATGCTATGGTTCCATCATACACAGTAAGCCCATGAAACATCAACAACTTTTGGATAAGACGTTGATAGGAAAATTCATACTACATGTATTAAGCAACCGAAACAGTTTTGTTCGTTCTAATGAAACGCTCTTATTCCCCAATATTACTTAGAAGTGTAACTAATTTATAGGAAACACTCTGCTAATAAATACTTTATAAAGATATCATTAAAATAAAGAATAATTCATATAAACTAAGTAAGCCATTTGGCGCTAGAAATAATTCACAGTAATGTAATGAAAAATAAATATACGCAACATAGCGTTTGTGTCCTGATTCATCGTTGAGTGGGTAGCTACGTACTTTCGTTTACATGCATAAGCGGGTTCCATAGCTGGAATAAACGATAGCTTATATCCTTTACTATTCGCACTTCCCTAGTACTATTAATATGGGGCGGAAGTCAAGCGTCAACTTATTAGGCAGTACAAATTATAATCAGTAATTTCGTAAAATATTGTCTGCAAAGAACAAGAAAACTGAATTACTGCTGAACTGAGAAACTGTTTAAATTTTTAACAATAACGTTAAACTGCCGTTAAGTAAACAAACAGAAAGCAAACTCTAAAACATAATTAACGTTAAACGTAGTTAAATTTTCCGTTCGTCCGCGATTCAAACAAGCGATCAGTCCAGGCTCCGTCGATAAAATCGTACAAAAACAACATACTCGCTCTCGTTTCGCGTCTACGCGATTATAAAACCGATTGCCCTATACTAATCGGCGATCCGGATTCGGTTCTGGAGGAATTTATTTCTGCAAACAGAGCAGGCGAACTTTTATTATTAAGTTTACTGTTCGTTGGACACTTTGATGATTTTCTACGAGATAGTTAATAAACTACTCCACGTGCCGTAATAGAAACAGAAACGCCATAAAAAAAAGAACACAATTATTGACCTAATCGTACAACTATAATCCAAGTTTTATTAAAATAATATTATCAGTTTTATGTGTATAAACTTTAATTATATGTTTTAATTTCGTTTTAATTGCATATTAATAAATGAATTTACATTCGAATAATACCGAAAGTACAATTAAAAAAGATTTCATTTCATTAATATTATTTGGAATTTACGATTAATTACAACAACCATACCTCCACAAATGCACATAACATTTTATTAGCAAAGGTCATTAATAAAGGTTTTTTTAGTGCGCGAGTAAGTTGGATTTAAATATTTTCTGTCGCAATTTATGTTTATGTAATGTGTTAATTAATGAAGCTTACGCTTAAAGGACTAAGCTCACAATTAACAACCCGTGACGACGAAAATTACAAGTTTCTTTTAATTAAGACCTAAATAAATAAAACTTACGTGTGTTATGCACCGTGATGTGTAGAATTTTGTATTTTAATCAGCTTATCTTAATAGCAATTACTCTTGTATGGTTTCCATTACCACAATGGACATTAAAACGAAGCGATTTCATTTGGTGAGAATCTATACCTAAACCTTTAAAACAAGACTGGATATTAAAAAAAAATCAATATACGAAACTTATTCAAAAAGCAGTAAGTTTTATGCACATAGGAAAATGAAAAACGTATTAAAATTCTTCGTTTGAACTGTTCATGTGCGAGATCTGTCTTTGTCCGCTAATATGGCATCTTACATATTACATTACTTACCGTACAAAATATTAAAGAAGCGTTATTTCTTATACGCGTGCATGAGCACTCGGTACAGATTTTGTCATGTTTATCTTATAGTAAAGCGAGCGGTACCGATATTGCGCCCCGTCGAATAACTAACCACGCATCGGCTCTATTTTTATAAATCAATCTTTCGTATAAACCAAGCGCCCCGTCCGATAGTATAAACCTCTTTTAGAAGACAATAAAAGCGTTTTACAAGTTTTACTAATGCAATGTGCCTCGAATTTTACGACGCACCAACTCTAAAGAGCGGGACGCTTTAAAAATAGCACGGATAGCTAACAATGGAGGTTATAGTGTACGTTCATTAACTCCGCCTGATTTATCTTTACTGCCGGTTTGACTACGGAATCGTTACTGCATCGATACCTTAGTGTTCGATTCGACCGCTTTGAACCAGGAAAACAAACACGGCGGATTGGAGCAATAAAAATTTCATGACTACCGTTTTTTAACGATTTTAAATGGTGGCGGTGGCAAAATCGTGTAATTATAACAGAACAATTGGTAACAGCAGTATAGCTAGATATTTGTCGAGGTTCGGTTAATTTATAGTCATACAATAATTTTTTTTTTCGGAATTAGTATCATTACGACCATAGTTTAGAAAAAAAGAACATTCATTTAAAAATTACATCTTAGCGAATACAGATTGCTGAGATTTTTATAACGGAAAGGAAAATAGCACAAACCTGCCTAGACGCCTCAATATTTGAAAGATTAAATTAATATATTTCTTATTCAATTTTTACTTCGTTACTCGATTATATTACTAGCGAATAAAATTCTTACACTATTGTTTTTTTATTCTAATATATAATATAGTATAATATAAATTGTAAAAGTGACACCAAATACACATTTCCCGCTGACCTAACCTAACCTAACCTACCTTAAAATAACATCCCAACGGTGTGTTACGTTAGGATTTTATTTTAAAAGAAATTTTCACTGCATAACACACTGCAACCAATGCAATGCAGCATTCGCCACACGCTAACGTGTTTACTTCCATCCCAATTTTCCTACTTTATATACTGACATAGCGTACAGCTGCAATTGCGGAAGATGCTAAACGTAAACCTTCCAAGTCGCTGAATGCGCTAATCTAGGGAAAACAGCTTATTACCCGGGGCCCCATTCACTCGCGCCTTGAAAGAACCACGCTGCGGTCGGGGAACATAGGGGCCGTAGAATACCGCTCCTTAGATGCGCGCTTTAAAAGGGTGAAAACAAACGCTTTGTGCGAACGCGCTCAGCGGTAACAATACTGGGCTTCTTAAAACAAGCTCTCGGGATTAACGTTTCGATTTTCTTTTCCTTGTGTTTTTTTGGGGATTTGTGTTACCTTCTCCACCGAGATGGCTAACATAATTCACGACGAACGAAACAAAAAAGAACACCAAAGTCTACTAAAACAAACGGGAACATATTTTAATAATTTTCCCAGTAACAAAATGTCATATTAGGTTTTTGTTTAGGACAATGTTCTTGCTTTGCATCGACCGAATGAGTAATGAATATTCAATACTACAATTATTTTAAAGGATAATGATTATTATTTTTACGTAACTTTCTTATAAGTTAACACAAATGCTTAAAATTTAAAACCAACAAAATTGCAGGAGTTACGAGAAATCAGAGAACACTCTCACAAACTCACTTCTCTCGTCACTACACGGAGAACAGAATAAATAATGTAGTGTGCAAAATAAAACTCAGAAATTTATCTAATTATATTTTTTTTGCCACAGGTATCGATTAAAGACAATTTATCGTTTGCTCGAAGTTCATAACTCTTATCAGCATCCAGGTATTACGTATCGGTTATAACACGGAGGTTATTATCCCTTATAATCCCAAGGCTGACGGCCTAGGACGATAACACACGTGTCCTGGGCTGTCTTAGGGCTATCACAGATGGGGTTTTCCCAATTATTAGTAAAAATTCTAACGCCGTAGTTTAAAAATATTAAACTTAAAAGTATTATTTCTAATTTTCTAAAAACTACGGTGTCAGAAACATAAAATTTAGCGCAGATAGTCCTTAATTATAAATTATTTAAAGGCTTTCTCATATAACAAGGACCTATCCATATTATATCCAATGAATTAAAATATAAAAAAGAAGATTATCTTAATAATAACTATTCTTACCAAAAAAGACGTCAGCGGAATCCTTTTTAACTTTTAAATTTAATATACGATTCTAACGGTTTTACAATGTCAAATGCTGTTGTTGTTACAATTTATATTTCTTACTTAGAAGTACGAAAAAATTATTTATTTTAATTTTTAAACAAACTGCATTTTCATACACGTAAAAAAAAATAAGTCCGATTCGACGTTCGAACATAAAAAGATTCGTATTCGGTTACGATCTTAGTTAATATTATAAATTTCCAACTCTTACAGAGTATTAACACAATGTTTAAGTTCATGAACGGCGATATCCACTTATCATCGAGTAAACTTGTGCTATGATACCTCATCTCTACATCAAAATAACAACATAGTTCTTCATTGATATTTCACCCCCGAAAAGATGTATACTCCACAAATTGCCACCCCTAATGCCTAACATTTCGGAGTATTAGATGTAAATAACACGTCACACGGAGCGTTACACGTTCAATTGTCAGAGAGGTAAGCGTTGTAATATTTCACACTGCGGTGTCGAGGTTCACATCGCGATAGCGTATCATCGATATTGGTCGAAGCATTATTGATTCGTTGATAAGGGCACACTTTCAGCACTTTCTAAAATACAGATTTTTCACTCGAGCTCCTTTGTTTGTTTAGAACGCCGTTCCTTTATTGGTTGATAACGACCAATAAGAGTTTTTATTTTACAAAATGATAGTTATGATTTAAGCAAGAATGTCGTTTTTGAGAAAATTTGACCCTCAAAGAAGCAAGTCGGGCGTTAAGCGACACGCTTCCCCATAACAGTGTCACGCGCGTTAATTATTTTTTATAGTTTTCTAGTCTATTGCTCTACAAAATAATCTTACGGCTACCAATACGTACATAAGATAATGATATTATATGTATAATTTTCAGTGGTAGAGCCAGCACCCGCTGGGGATGAATGGGCCAGCTCGAACTATGACTTCACAGAAAAAATCGGTGTACCAATTGTTTGTGCTTGTGTTTGTGCTTCCGCGTTTTATCCGGTGAGTGTGGTGGCCAGTGGCGCACCCTAACCTTTGACCTACCCAAAAATTTCCACCCTAGATGCCGGAAACGCATTTGCAAGTTCCTTGATATTTCCAATGTTGTAATCGGAAATCGCTGGAGGCGAGCTCAACCGCTCCTTTGCCTCCATAAAAATATATCAATATTGGAAGAAGGGATGAAATAACCATAATTAGTATTTATAGGTAAATTTTTCTTGGTATATTTGTTATAATCAGCAGAACCTTAATAAAACGGTTTCGTTTAATAATCTTCCGTAATAAAAAAGGGTTTATCTTTTAATAAAGCGAATTACCTTGATTAGCATAATCTTATCAATGCGAGTAATAAATTAATTTAATGCCCGAACAAATTAAAACGTTATAATGTTTATGAGCGTGAGATTTTATTTAGTCTTGCGCGCTTCACGCTTCTTTTATAATCATTCCTTTAGGCTTTTGCCACAACTGCATGTATTTATATCATGACTTTAACGTAATCTGAAAAATTGGCGTAAACATAAGTTAATAGAATAGCTTTTGTTTCTGCGTGCACAAAGTACAGATGTACAACACTTTTATCTCTTTTGCAGCATGCGCCTTTATCAGTGTAATGCACCATATTCAATCGCCATACAGTTGCAGCATTCCAGAACGCTCTTAAGCCTATGATTGGAACATTACCCGACATTAATGAAATGAACGACAAGGACGCAAAATGGCAAGCATAAACTCGACCTCAATAAATCATGGGTGATCTAATGGTGTTAAACGTGGGAAGCTGTTAGGAGGAGAATGATTGACACCGTTTTAGTTTCGGGTGGAAACTGGCAATAATTTAGCTATTTTGTGTTTCAGCTAAACAAAATGTAATTTTAACGATTTAAATTTTTAATATGAACGGACCTCCACGAAAGTGAACATCTTCAAGTGCTTGCAACATTATCTGCCTTGAAAAATTCAAACAGTACAACCAGTTACCGGTTTAGTGACAAGGTGAGTAAGTCAGGTGCATGACGAACATCAACTTTATTAAAACCAGCATTGTCTAAACTAATTGTTTTAAAATAATTAACGTTTCGGACTCCGTGTGGCTCTATATAGCGCTCGTAACGCTGAGATATTAGCCAAAACATCTCTGGTTTCAAACATTCCCTTCCAATCTCTAAAATGGTGCTCACATTATTGCTTGGTTGGGGGCCAAACCAATGGCATGGTTCGTGCCCAAGCGGATGCGTCCACAGCTCAATACGGCTCCACTCGCATCAAACCACAAAGAAAATAGAGCACAGCACGCGGCGTGCCCTCCGGTTGCCGCGATTAGTGAAGAAACGCACACCGACAGCCGCCGACCGCAGGGAATCTGAGCAACTCGTCTGTTATCACCATATACAATGTGAAACGCAAACGGAAACGAGGCGGCTACTAGAACAACAATTGGACGCACACGGACGCAACGAGATGCGTATCCAATGCATTCGAAGGTGACGTTGCACAAGCCAGCAATCAAATCCAATTGCTAGAAGCGTGAATTAATCGAGGAATTATCCCTACTATAGGAATTATCGCTTTTACTATGGTTTATCCTTTTTTCGGGAAGTGACAGATTAGCGTGAATTTTAGATTGCGGATGTCAGGATGTATTGTGCTGATTTTTATTCCGGAACAATTGTTTATACCGAAAGGGAAAAAACGTTAAATCCAAAGCTAGTGACGCAAATCTGAGGCTATTGAATTATAATTCTCTTCCCTATTCCACAACACGCCCAATTGATTACAAGAGATCAATCAACAGGTCAGTAGGTAGGTGCACAAGCCTGCATGGGACTCTCGGAGACTCGGACTCTCGGTAGCCCAATGGGACGGATACACAACGAAACCAATCTCAAAGAAATCAGACATAGTGTTAGTGATATTGCCGACTTCATAATAGTCGCCGAGAAGTAACCAGGAACAACATTTTACATGTCCGTTAGACTTGAAATATCTTTCTAGTCCCATAACGAATTAAGAATAAAATTCAGTCCCTATGGATACCTATACCATTAGGCCATGGAGGCAGTTGACTGACTTAGGTTGGAAAGACGTGTTCTAAAATATATCTAAATTTTTCACAATATACGGGTTATTAACCACTTTTGCTATAGCTGTTGTAATCCCAACACAGTATTACAAACAATAAAAACAAAGACTGAATTGTCTATCAGACTACCTTTCTTTGGAATTGTTGAACAATGTCTCGGTAAAATTCAATTCATCGACTACTACTTTCCATGTTCGGTAAAGCCAACTAGATTTCAGTTATTAACAAGGCTCAAGGAACAACATGCCAATTGCATTCGAATAATGCCACATAACCTGTTAACAATACCGTCAAATCTATCGCAGCAATTTCAGCATGGGTCCCGTTGAAAATTCATGAAAGGCTAAAAAAAAACCCATTGAAATATTCCGCACACAACAATAGGAAAACATCGTGGAGCGCACTTCGCAGTACATCGATGTAATTACAATGCCATTTCCAGACTTTGTATAGCATTAATACAAAAGCTATGCAGGCCAATGCGACTGCCTACGTAGAAACAAACAGCATGTATCCGTGGATCGTAATTAGGAAGTATATGTTGTACGGTCCCACGCACTCCCAATACGGCACTGTGAAATTAATAACAGCTAATAATTTCTGTTTGGCCCTTTGATAGAGTATTTGTTTTGCATTGCTAATTTGTGGGTTAATGTAGTTGATGAATTTATTATTAGTACTAATTGAACTAACATCTGACTGCAAATACAGACAGTGCCTTCACTTATGTCCTTTCATTTTTATTGACATTTGTATTCGTGTTTTAGGAAGATGTATATAATTTCGGCTACTTATTCAAAAGTTACTTATTATAAGTCCTGACGAACCTATATTTCTCAATTCATGTATAAACGGTTAACTGATCATACATTATTGTTAAGTTGTAAAGACAACTGACAAAATATTGATGTAAAAAGGCAATTATTTTATAAATAGAAGGCGATATTCAAAACACTTCCTCAATCTTCCAAAACACCCCAAATATCTCAAAAGTACATAACCACACACAGACGAGTTACTAGCAGGAATAGTTTACTAGTTAGGTTTTTACTAATGGAAAGTAGTTAAGGTATTTAAAAAAACCTTTAAAAAATAACGCACTTTTTTATTATTTACAACTATCAGGAAACTACGAGCGGCCACAAGAGAAATTAAATTAAGAGCATCACAGACGGCGCCATAAAACGCCGAAAGACTTCACAACTGGCAAATATTTGGTGATAGTGAATGAAACAGGGAAAGCGGTGTGTTTAAAACTCTCAAAACATCTAAAGCGTCACAAGTACCAGGAGGTCATAAGCAGCTACAAGACGTAACTGAATCAAGAGCATCACTGACGGCACCATAAAACTTTACAACTAGCAAGTTTAATTGGTGACAGTGTCGGCTTTTATATACGGAAGGTGAGCAGCGATATATTTATAACTCTCAAAACACTTACGGTGTCATACAAGTACTAGGAGAACACGAGCGGCTAGAAGGCAAAACTGAATGAAGAGCATTACAGACGGCGACACAAAATTTCACAGGCAGTAGTCGGCGCACGCAAACCGGGCCCGGGGGGCGATTCAACGCCCCGTCGGAGCCGATCATTCAGGAGCGACTGCGTTGCGATAGTTAAGCTCAATTATGTAGCGAGGTAGCGAGGTAGCGACAAGACTTGTCTGCTCGTAGATGTAATAATTCATATAATTATATGCTACGGGCTAAGGACGATGATAAAATATTAATGGCAAGGATTAACAAGGTTCCGCTTTTTATCCGCTCGCACGACAACGTTTTATGCCCGACTACGCTGGTCGTCGTTTTGTTAAAAGACATTCTTCTATTTTTCTTAACAAGGCGTGTATTTAATAGTTGCCTCAGTAGACGTGGTGGGCAAACAAGATTGACTGACATATGCTTCGGATATTGTACGATTTTGTACAATCATAAAATTTTATTTTTATGTTAAATAATTGAAATGTTTTGTTTTATAAATCCATATTTATATAAAACAAAATATCAAATAATTATAGTAACAAGTTAATAATCCCATCAACAATTTTAATATTTTTTCTTGCGGTCTCTCGGTACCACTTTCAGATGATTTTGTATGAAATAATAAGATATTTGGCATTAAAACTATGTTTTTAGCTTTCAATTAATAAATGATTGAGTAGTGCATGGTTACCATCCTATCTGCAAGTGATGTTGTTTTTATTAGTAAACGTAATAGCTCAGTTTTGCAATGAATGACACTGGCATTATACTCAGAAAATTGAATCAATGTGGTGAAGATGAGATATAAGATGTCCGAAAGCGGGCAGCTCACTATACAATAAATACTAATTAACCAAATGTTCTCACAAGGCTGAATTAATAAGGGGATTACAGCGCTCTAGAGTCGTTAACATCTTACCGCTCTTGTAAAGTGTCGTGAATACTTTAACATAGCAACTCAAACGATTCGGAAATTAAATTATAATAGATATGAAATTTTATTAGATTTTTGCCTTCATTAATGCTTGAAATTATCCGTATTGTCAGAATGTATGCTTTAAATCACCATTATAAAAAAAGCCTAGATAACACTTTGTTACCTTTACACACTGTCAATTGTTAACGAAAACTAATTTCGAGTTTATCTTTTCGATTTGTTAGGCATTAAATGTAATTGTCAACTACAAAATAGTTTAACAACTTTCCACTACTAGCAATGAATCCTTCATAGAATAAACTCGCACTTGTCGAAACAACCACAAGGAATAACGCTTTAAAGTTCTTCGCCGTAAATGATAACGTAGCATTTTTTTAATTGTTGTTGTTTAGTCCTGCCGATTAGTTTTTAAGCAAAATCAAGTTTGGAATCTTGAAACTCCAACCGAAACCTTGTATAGTTTCACGTTACACCATTCAATACGGCTGACATCAGCGCCCTCTACAAAGAAGCCAATCGGGTCTCCCAGCCAATATGGCGAGCGGAAACTGACGGACGGACAACGCCGCGTTGTTCGCTATATATAGACGGGGGTTTTAGACGCGTGCTGTGTTGTGCACAGACTGAACAAACGAACGTGGACCCGATAATCGCTTTATGTGTTTACACCGAGATTTCTTACAGCAGAAGTGTCCTTACTCCCCTTAACTGTAATAAAATTAGCATTTCAAGAGACTTAACAGAATAAAAGGTCACCTAAGACACGACGCAGAAATTTTTACCTTTTCTTTGGAGCGCGTTAATTGATTTTTTAAATATTTTCAATTATTATTAATAAAAGAACTTGAGGCCGATACATTTTTAATTCGTACCAAAAGAATTCATTTTATACGAAGGCCGGCATAACAGTTTAAACATAATGATCTCAGCTCGAAAGTGAACGACGATACGATTATTGGTATCACGACCGCAATGGATATCTCTTAAGACTTTAGAATTTTTTACGTTATGAAAACCACTTAGAAATTTTCATTTACGAACTTTTGAGATACATTTTTAAGGACAAGAACTAGAGCTGATCTCATATAACTTTAAATTGCTCAAAAGTTATTACCATTTGTGTATGTGTGTGTGTATGTGTTTCTGTTGTAAAAGGAAACAAAGAGTATAAAGTAAATAGATTATTATAGAAAACGCCATGAAATGCTAGTCAACAAACAGCAAAGCTGTTTAAAAAAAGTTGCAAATAAAGTTGGGCATTAAAAACTAGATGTACAAAAAAATAATTATGGCGGAACAAGTGGCCCGGGCACATATAACAAAAAAATTCGCGGTCTCTACGCGGAAAGAATTCAGAATATTCTTTTGAAATTAGATTTCCGAAAATCAAGGAGGCGTAAAGTTTTCGAACACGATTCGAATTCGATCTAAAGTACGGTCGAGATGTGTAATCTAAAAAAGAAATCTCGCGGCCGAATGACGCTCACAATGTGTATTGTAATAGCATCACGTACGATAATCGATACCATTATGACATACAAAACGGAATTGCACCTAAGCATAATCCAATATTTATATGATCCGTGACTGTATCGTGGATCAGTGGGAGCCTTCGTCTTGCTCGCACGACGGGGTAAGGGCCTATAGGGAATAGGGACGGCTGTTAAATCTAATTCATCTGTCCGGTGTTTGCACTCCCTCGCCTCGCAGAGACAGGTAAATTCGTGGACAAAAGCCGGTGGGAGTCCGTGTTTATTATGAGGAATACCGAAATGCAGGTAGAGGCGCATTGTGTACGCGATCCCGTCTAGCGAATAATAGAGTTTTAGGAAATGGCACAATGAGCGAGTAATTTATGTGGACTGTAATACATTCAACATTGATTTCGGGAAACGCGCCCGTCGCTTTTTTTTACGGCGCCGATGTTTTGCTTGCCGTTAGTGACGCTCTAAGCCGATTCGTTGTTTGTTTGCTTTACGGACGATTTGCCGAGCGATTTTATTCGGAGGAACCCGCCTATCTGCCCCGATGCAATCTCATGTTATTTGTGGTAGACATTCGGGGGATAATTAAGCGCTTCACTCATTACGGTTAACAGGCGCGATGTTAATCTACGCGTAGAATTGGACATAATGAGGCCGACTACCGCATCAACTTATGAATATTAAACTCCGTCGCGGCGTGTAAAAATTTGATGCTGTCATAAACTAAGCTTTATCTGAACTCTTGACGTGAAATGGCCATAGAATGAGGCACACCTTGTGCAGTAAACATAACTAATTGATCCGTTCACTGATGTGTGTCGCTGACAAAAAAACGGGAGGTGCGTTGAACCTGATAACTGAGACGGGAACATACAATTATGTTCTATACAGAAGTGTAATATTGTGAAAACGAATAAACGGAGGCGGCAAGCTCTCAGTTACGCTCACTTGAAAGCGTTAAATCCAATGTACACGGACATAAGTATAATAGTTGAGCCGCAGTGGAACTTGTAGGTGCGCCAGCAAATTTGTAGTGCCGTGATGGCTGCATTCAAATAAATTGCGATTCTATTCATCAGCGTGGTAGTATAATACCGAGAAGAATCTCAATAGGGCTCTACCTGAACCGGCACCTGCTGGGAACGCAGCGGTGAGCAGAATTTCTACGACGTAAGCGCCACGTGATGTTAGGTTTACCCTGCACTTTTATCAAAATGCGACACAATTAATCTAATAGCACAATTGTTAGGATGTGTTGTACGTTCGATTTTTAGTGACCACCCAGAATTTATTTACGGAAATTAAGTACAAGGTATATTATATACAGAAGATCAATAGACCAAGGTATATTGGTCTATTGATCTTCTGTAAGTAGTTGAGCCTCCGTTGATATAAATATGTCTTCTTCGGTACATACAGCTAAATAACTCAATGTCAGCTAACACCATTAATTTTATCCAACTATCGATAAAAAAATCGATCTAAATATTTATCTACCGACTTACCTCACTCTCTGTCCAGTCTATTAGACTAGACTTCTCTTCTAGAAGGTTCTCGGAGCTACGCTTCTCGTCCTCCCCGTCGCCCTCGTCCTTGAACACCTTCACCTCATCCGTGGAGCCCAGGTCGTCGCCGCCCGAGCTCGCCGCTGAACTCGAGTGCGCATGAGGCATTTTCAAGAACCCAGCGCCCCAACTTCCATTATCCCATCCTTCAATACCTATCCATCAGCACTATCTGTTATCCATGACCACTACTACGATTCCATTTTGTCCGTATACTCCAAATCCCAAAGCTACGAATAACGGTCCTTCGATTCGGTCAGCGGTATTAACATGAATGAGCTAACAACTGTTTCTCACTACTAATCTAAATAAGGCGAACGTTTTCTTTTAAACTTAACTAAAATGAGATCACAGATAACTTTTGTCAGGTCGAACTTAAAATGCTAATATTGAAGTGTCCCCTTTGATTTTGCGCCGAGTTGCACCTGAAAAAAAAAGAAAATTCACTGGTTAATTCTACGTTTTTGTCCCCGCTATATTACCGAGATGGTAAGTTCGCCATTTTACGCAGTTATATTTTGCCGTCCGCGTATTTCGGGTCAAGAAGCTTGTCAAGTGACGTCGACAGCCTCTCTTGGCTTCAGGCCAAGTATTGCTGAGAAAACCCCTCGGAAATAACGCATTGACGATAGAACAAAAAGCAAATACTTATATTTTAACTATCGCCTGACTAATTACAACATTCTAGTCACCAAAGATAATACATTTTAATTGTATTTTGCAATTAGATGAGATTCATGTACAAAAATTAAAGGTACTTTAATTACGACTAAACAATTTTTGTCATAAATATTTTGACATATATTCAGTCCGCATAACGCCTGTTATATAACATATTTATATTGATATGTTTATAAGTAACAAAAACGCATCAGAGAGGCTTTTTAGTAAACGGTTACAAAAAAAAGGACGTAGAGCATTTTGACCAAACTAATAATTCTTCTAACTGGATAACCATGAATCAATTGGCCATTAACAACTCTAAAAATAGTAAATTCTTCGAAGCGAAATTAATACGATTAGTATATTCAACTATTTGGATTTCATCGGTGTTTGGTTTATTGAATTACTGACGTTTAACACGCCTTCTTCGTTCAGTCACGCGCAGACTCGGGAATTTAAAAACGAACTTTTTAACATAACAAAATGAATGAAAAATTTTCATTTAACAATGTAGTATTCGCGTATGGTAATAGGAGTTTAAGGCATAAACATTTGTTCGGCACGCAGGATAAAGGCTCGCACACACGCGCCGACGGTGAGCGCGCGCGCAGTCGTTGTATGTCGTATGCATTTGTCATAGTTGGTATGTGGTTGAGGTGTAGGCCGTTTGGTGCAATATGAATAATGTCGACCGACACGCCCGGGGAGAGTTATGCATGTCAATGATGCCGTGTTGAGTTACGAAGCGCTAGAGCTCTTTGTTTTAATAGGCCCGCTTTAATGAGCGACGGTTGGCAACGCAAGGATAGGGATATTGCCGCCGGGAACGTTATTTCGCATTTTCCGATGGAAAATCCCTTTTGCGGGGGAAGTAGTCAGGCGTCACCTTCAGTCGGATTGCGCGGAGCGTTTAGGGAGATTATTCGGCTGAAATATTTCCAAAAGCCCTGCATTGCAGTTGCCGAACGAAATTATCGGGAATTCGAAAAAATATTCGAATGAGAATTAAAAATTCTGGCGTTTCCAGTACACACTTAAATGAGCAATAATTGCCATCGTAAGGAGAATATTATAATGAGTTATTTCAAATTTTTGAAAATTGTCATTCACATAAGTGATAGGATGTATATGAAAAGTACAAATCTACCGACTTTACAGGCAAAAGTCAATATTTTGTTACCAAATTGCATTAAAAAATTTTTGAGTATAAGATATTATTTATTGGACAAACAATAAAACAGAAAGTTTTCGTTCGGAACTTTTTTTTTTCTTTTGTATATTTATAAATATTTTTAGTATTTTATTGAGTAAACAAAAATCATATCGGTCAGGTTTGGATAAAATTATATTTAAACTGCATTGAAAATTTTAGATGAATATGACAAATGCAGAAAATTTAATGTTAAATTAAAAAAAGAAAACAAAAAACTGTATAAAATCGCATCCATTGTTTACGCACTGCATCACCTGTTACTACTATGCTTAAAATTTTCAAGAAATGGGTAAAAAAAATTATACAACGGAATCTTTTACTTTGTTAAGCATAAAAATGAAACATAAATGTTTATTTAGTTTAGTTTAGTTAATAATAGTTTTAATTAAATTAGACTTACGAACTACTGACTCATGAGGTTCAAAAATCTCACGTAGATCAACGGAGTAAGCAAAGTGACGTTTTTATAGACGGGCCTAACAGTCGAGACAGGTTAAATAGATATTATAAGACGTAAATTGCGCTTTAGCATATAAATAATCCGAGACATTACGTATTCAAATTTGGAAGTTGAAATGATAAATAAATCTTAACGATAAGCGTTTAATGTACGCCCACGTCGAGCCGTTTGGTTATTTTAAGAGGACTTAGTACATTAAATCATGAAACTTTAGCTTAAACCTAATGAGTTATTAAGTGCATTTAAGGTTTTATTCGAACGTTCTGTAACTTGATGTAGTGCCATGCGGGGAAAAGTAGACAAGGATTTTTTTAAAAGACAAACGAAATAAGCAATTCGTGTTCCCGATGACTCACTTGCTCATAACAACACAGTATTTTGAATTGCACAGGTTCAATCCCGCTTGGTTCTGCGTTGCGCTCCTCAACCAACGTCGTAGGACGGGCAACATCGCCTTTTGAAGCGGAACACAATAGTAGTACACATTAATGCTTGGTGGCAACACAACTGGAGATATAAATCTAAGAGTCTATATCATCACATCAGCCTGTATCAATCCAATGCTGGACATAGGCCTCTTGACTGGTACACCGTTCTTTCCGGTTTTGCGCTAATCGAATCCACGTCCTGCCCTGTATTGTAACGATGTCATCAACCCATCTGGCTGGTGGTCTGCCGACTGATCTTTCTGCTTCCAGGGGTCGCAAAGCCATTACCGCCTTAATCCATCTACAATCGGTCAGTCTGGCCAAGTGTCCTGACCACCTCCACTTGAGCTCCACAACGCGTCGTCCTATACCGTTTCTAGGAGTCAATAGTTGATAAGAATTATATTTTGATTTTTTAGGTTCGACTGTAAAATTATATCGGATGAAATTTGCTATCGTACCCTCATCAAGGAAACTGATGATCTCTTAATGGCTGAACAGATTTCCGAGTCGTCGCTAGGAACGTCGGAACAGCGGATCAAATCACCTGACCCCCCGCAGGACGCGGGGTCTATCCAATTCGTGGAAACTAGCATTTCCACGGATTAGGCGATCCGATGAAGCTTTACAGAGCCGCATAGGC